>CANXYC011286734.1:0-30449 GCA_948193065.1 Aleurites moluccanus
GATAGTGCTGAGTATTAAAGTTTAAACAGTAACCCAAATCCTGTGATATCATATGTGTGCTACCTTTTGTTATCTAAATGGTTATTATATTATTATTAGTATAGTTAATTACTTTATTATTCATTTGCTATACTTTATTAAATTTTTTAGACTTTATTTTGGCATAAACATTGTTATTAAGCATGTATTGCATCTTTATACATTTGAACTCACTGAGTATTTTATACTCATTCTCCTAGTGTTTTAATTATTTTTCAGGTCTTCGGTGAGGCGCGTCTTTCCATTGGCATACCTTCTTCTACCTTGAAAGTTTTGGATTTGAATGTAAATATCAACTTCTAAAGACTATGTAAATAATGTATAAAATAGTATTCCATGGTATTGTATTATAAGTTTTGGCATGTAGATATAATTATAAGGTTGCATATATAAAGTGTTGCTCGTTAATGATATTTTTAATGTTTATATATATATGGAAATATTTGTATGTTCAGATATATATATTGATATTGAGATGTTGATGGAGATCCAGAGGGATCATTAGTTTGAGAATGGTTGTGTTTGAAGTGTTGTTTGTTTATTTTATTTTTGGGCATAGTCTTATTATAGAGAAGATGCTGTCGAATTTTTTTCAGCATTTTTAAGTTAATTAAGCTTTTTTTAAATGTTGCATGCCATATAAGTAGTTATATTGGATTTTTCGTGGTACTGGTCGCCTATGCAATATCCGTACCTTAGGACCGTTATGACCCCCGGGTTGGGTCGTGACACAAATGATTAAAAGTATTCAATTAATTTATTGTTACAAAAAAATTTATACATTAATGAAAAGAATTTTAAAATATTATAATTGAATACATACATCATTTAAACATTAATCATCAATAGTTAGATGATTTCAAATTTATATTGATGATTCAATTTATTTATTTCTAATTTGAAATGAATCATAAAATTAATATTCAAATTCATTCAATTTATTTATTTCTAATTTGAAATGAATCATAAAATTAATATTCAAATTCTCAATTTGTGTATGGAAAACTTCCATCTTTAAATATTTATTATTCATAGCAATTTAAAATCCTTGGTACTAAAGAAAAGAAGTTAAAAAATTTAAATATATATAATAAAATTTAGAGCAAATTATTTTTTTTTACTAAATAGCAAATATATTTTTAAGCTATTTGGCCAAGAAAAAAAAAACCTCAAACATATTAAAATTTTATCCTTTAAAAATATATATATATAAAAAAAAGAACTACTAAAAGAACGAGAACGAAACACACGGTGATTTTTAAAAAATTAAATTTATCACATTACTGGTCAATAAAAACTAAACCCAAAATATAAATATTAAAGTATCTTCAATTGGGTAAATTACACTACTAAATTATGTATTAATTTTCACTAAAAAAAATTTTAAAAATTTTCTTGCATAATCAGTTGAATATGAGATCCATATTCTCTAATTTTTTTTTTTAATTTTAATCTCTCTCATTTTATTTAATCTCTCTCCATCTCTAGATAATTAGGAATTTCAAAATTAGATGCACAAGAATGAATTAAATATCTCCAATAATAAGATACACAAGAATGACAAAAGAAAGCTGATGTGTTATGGTGAGAGACTTGAAGGATTTTCAAGCTTGATCAGTGTTATTGGGTAGAAAAAAAAAAAATAGGGGCTGGTGGGCAATTAATTGATTCTTAATATGATTTAGGGATAAGGGGAGTGAGGTTGACGACTCTGTTGAAGGATTATTAATTGAAAGGACTTGGGGTTTCTTAATGGATGTTTTTATAAGTTTAAAATTTGAGAGTTGAAGAAAAAGTATAAGAAAAGAAGATGAAGGCGTCTAAAGAGCATAGAATTGAAGAAACTTCTCAATAGAAGCCATCGTAGAGCTCTTCTCCACATTTGTTGATGAAGGATTGCAAGCTCTATTTAGTTTTGCATCACACTTTTCAATATTGAAAATGAAATTTGATATTTTGTATTTATTATTTTAAGATAACGATATTGTCAGAGTTAAATTTATTAAATTTATATTAATATAATTTTTAAATTTTTATGTTGATAAAATTAATATTTTATTTACTTTAATTAAAATTTCTTTATATAATATCAAATTTTTCTCATATATTATAATTATGTCATTTTCTTTTATGTAAATTAGTTACTATGTCTTTCTCATTACTTGTTATCATTAAAATTAGTTACCATTTAAATATGTCTTTCTCATTATCTATTATATTATTTCCTTATTCCCTTAAAATATTAGTTTAGATATATTTAATTTCTATATATGACATTATTTTAAAAGTAAAATAAAATTTTTTATAAAAATTTAATGGTAAGAAAAAAATATTTTTGTGGTATATTTATTTTGATCTACTAGCATAATTTTTTTTTTTCCAAAGCAAAAATATAAGTACATAATAAATATCCTATAAAAATAAATGAAAATTTATTAACACTTTATAATTTTTTTATCTTATATTATAAAATTGAACTTTTTTCTTACTTATTTTTGTTTTTTATTAAGTAATTTAAATAAAAGTAAACTAAATTTTGATTGTTAATTTTTTTTTTATATTTATAATTTATGAGTAATTTTTCTCAAAACAAGTTTAGGAATAATATAATATTTTTTTTATTGACTAATTAAAAATTCTTTTATCATATATATTTCTTTAGGCATCAAAAGTTTTATTTTTGTAAAATTTTCTGATTAATAGATTTATTTTTATATGAATTATACATATATAATATACATAGAAACTAATATATAAATAAAGAAATAAATTAATTATAGTTAATGAGAGTTTTAAAAATATAAAAAAGGAAGTTTTAGTTAAAACAAATAAAAGGTCAATATTATTAATGTAAAAGTAAAAAAAATTAAATTAAATTGCTCTAACTCCAATAAATTTAGTTTTGGTAATATTGCTATCCTATATTTTTTTTATATTAATGTTGATTTTTTTTTTCTTTTTCTTGACCTTGAAACTTTTAGATATTGTTTAGTTATGAAAAATAATGCTTATTTTTTAGAAAATAATTTTAATAAAATAGAAAAAATAAAATTTAGTGTTTAGTTACAATTATTTTTCAAATAAAAAACTAAAAAAATAATTTTCTAAATTTATAATTATTATTAGAAAATTTCTTTTATTGTTTTCATTGAAAAACACAAGCTTTTCCATATTGATTTTTTTTTTAACCTTCGAATCCCGATGCTCATTTTTTTAATTTATTTTTCTAAAAACCTATTTCTTAAGTTATTTATCTCTATATATATTTATTTAAATGATTATTATTATTATATATGTGATAATATTTATTAAAATTTTAATAAATATTTTATAATAGAAAATGTAAGATTGGAAAATTATGAATAAATATTTTCTACTTTCCATTTTTCTGTTTAGAAAATAAAAAAAGGAAAAAAATTGAAAAATATTTTCTATAACTTAATAAGACTTTAATTTTTCAGAGTTAGAGATAGCCAAGAATGGAAAAACATGATAGAAAGGAATTAACAACAATGTTCTCAAATTTAAATTGATTAAAAAATAAATAAAGATAGAGAGTTAGAAATTTTATCAAAATCAAATCGATTAAATTGAAATTAAACTGAAAATAGTTAAATAAATATTATATAATAAAAAAATATAAATTAATATGCTAATGTTAATTATTTTAATGTTAATTACTTTATTTTATTTTTTAAGTTAAATAAATTTTCATAAATAAAAAAGTAAATAATCAAATAAAATAAATTTTATTATTAATTTAAGTTGAAAGGTGGTTATTAAAATTAATTTTGTAATATAATTTATTTAAAGTTAAAATAATATTTTTTATGGATAAAAATTTTTCCACAGGTTAGGAGTTCTAACTTCAATAAATATAAATTTTTTTATTTTAATTAAAAGCTATATCCGGTAAAATCGATTCTAAATCAAGCTGGTAAATCGATTACTTAATGAATTCAATTGAGTTGATAATTAATTTTAATTTAATCAGATAAAAAATTTAGATCAAATTAAAAATAAAATTAATTATCCGTTAAATTAATTCACCCGTTTTAATAATAATGATTAAAAATGGTGAGAAAACCTATAAGTTAAAAATTATAAAAAAAATTTAAATTACCTTTACATCCAAAACTAATAAAGAACGATGAAAGATTGAGCTTCAGAGAAGCAATAAAAAAAATTATATAATTTTTTATTTTCAAAATAATTTTTTAATTTAAAATGATAGATTATATTCAATTGATTAAAAATATTATTATTAAAATATATATATTTTTAATTAAAAATTAAAAATTTATTAACTGGGAATGAAAATACAGATTAAGTTTTTAATTTAAAATTATTTATTTAAATGATAGTAATAAAAATAAATAATTAATTTTGGGTCCATTAATTACTTATTAACTTATTGTTGGATTAAAAATAAAAGAAATTGACGAGAATTATAAATTAAAATTTTATAATTTCAATGACTAGGCTCAAGTCCAGTGACCAACGACGTAATTTACCTTCCTGTCCTCCTCTCTCTTCAGTTCACTTTGCAAAAGCCTAAGCCCCCATCGATCGATCCTTTCTCTTCTTCTCCACACCTCGCCTTTATCCTCTTTACTATATCTCAATTAAATTAATCGATCCTTCTCTCATTATTTCCAGCCCCAAATCCCAATTCTTGTTAGATTCCGTCAAATTTTGATGTCCTCTGTGCTGGGCAACTCAAAGAATCCATGGAAAGTTAAAGTTTTTGAAACGAAAACGAAACATATTGTTTCAAATTTATAAACTTTTAAAGATTTAGAAAGGAAAAGGAAGCTTTTAGCAGCAATTATTTTCAATTCTTTGAAGTCAGGTTCATTATTCTCTGAATCCCACTTTAATTTTTTTTTTCTGTTGCTCTTTTTTCTCATTTTTTTTTTCGTTTTGTATTTGGGGTTTTTCTGCCATTCGTAGTTTGGTTAGTTGTGATTATGACTTAAACTGAATTGTTAAGTTGGACCTATGTTGCCAATTATTGTGTATGGATTATGATTTATGGTGGGTCAAACTTGATTGTTCCAATTGTTTGGATTATGGTGACACCTTTTTTACTAGGTGGAAGAAGAAGAAGAAAAGATAATTATTGCATTATCTTCTAACTAATGGTATGCTTAATGACAATAAACTGTACC
Organism: Aleurites moluccanus; assembly: GCA_948193065.1. Classification (NCBI taxonomy): domain Eukaryota; kingdom Viridiplantae; phylum Streptophyta; class Magnoliopsida; order Malpighiales; family Euphorbiaceae; genus Aleurites; species Aleurites moluccanus. Next base: position 5,211 of record CANXYC011286734.1, read on the forward strand.
TTTTGGACTTTTATGTTCTATTTGTTATTAGTTTATGTGAGAAACATCTTAAACACTGATATTGGACTCTACTTGTAACAATTTTTTTTGTCCCTAACTGTAGGAGCTGACTTAGGAAGAATTAAAGAGAGTAATTACATACTTCAAGACTTGTTATATGTTTGTCAATGTTTTCTAATGTATTTCTTATGTTTGTTCTAGATTATACTCATTTTGAATGAGAAAAGCGGTGCTGCTTTTGGAAGAATGAGTGGAAGTGGTCGAAGACGAAGTTCGAAGTGGGATTTGAAAGAAGAATCTCGTGTTCAGTTCGAAAATATACATGACAATGCATGGCCTGGGAAAGCAGGCTTATCTTTTCATGACAAAGAATCACAACGTGGCTGGCTTTCTCCTGAAGCGGATGGTGGTAATCGTTCCAAGTGGTCTATTTTGGAACCTTTGCCTGGAAGAAGAGGCTCACGTAGGGATGATAGCGTTGATGAAGACCGTAACAGAAGTTTAAAAGCAATGCCCTCATGGGATGGAGAGGAGAGTTATGGGACAAGAATGTCTCCTGGTCTTGATGAATGGAGACAGCAAAACCATCGTAGCTCTCCTAAAAATGAATGGAAAAGATCAAGAAGGTTTGATACAGCACCTACTCTGATTTAAGTACTAGCATTATAGTTAATGTCCTGTTTTTACCCATTGATTCACTTTGTGCATATAGCCATATATATCATATACCAATGACCTATATTTTAGTAATAAATCAAGTACCTTTTTTTTTTTTTTTTTCCAATCAGCTACTTTTTCTAGACTTGCAAATGCTTTACCATCAAGCTAAATTTTTTTAAATTCTTGTGTTGCATTCTTGTACTTGGCATAATGCTTTTTTCAACTTTCTGATAAAGTTTATTACTCAGGACATAAAAAGGGAGTGATAGTCACTGCTGCTGCTGCTTTATTTGATTCTGTGAATATAACAAATATTCCTCTCACTTTCTCTCTAGTGAGTCGATACAGTTGGTTGATGCTGTTTAGTTCTCCTTTTTTCTGGTTCATTTGTAGAAGCCGAAGCCAAAGCCAAAGCCGGAGCAGGAGTAGAAGCCCAGTCCGTGGCTTTGGGAGAGAATCAGGATTGTATGACAGAAGTAAAAGCAGATCAGGTGTATCAGCTCAGTTGTGTAAAGATTTTGCTGCTGGGAGATGCAGGAGGGGAAATCATTGCCCATTTCTTCACCAAGGTCCTGAGAGCTATGAGGATGGTTGGGAAAGACCCAGGAAAACTGTAACTTCAAAATATCCCATCCCCCATGATTCCAGGGAGTACCCTTTAGGGAGCGGAAGATCAACTGATTGTTGTACTGATTTTCTTAAAGGAAGCTGTAGGAGAGGTGCATCCTGCAGGTTCGCCCATCATGGTGCCTCTCATGTGGCTGGTAAAGGTTCCTCTAATGAGGGAATTAGAGAAAGAAATGACAGAAGACATAGAGACACGTCTCCAGAGAGACGTGGTGATCGTGAATTCCATAGAGCAGCCGATGTTCCCTGCAAATTTTTTTCCTCAGGTAATTGTCGGAATGGAAAACATTGCAGGTTTTCTCATCAGGTTCAGGCCCATGCAAGCCCTGACAGGTCACAGGATGCCAGGTATTCACTTAACCAAAATTCTAATGAGGTGGAGAAATTGTGGAATGGTCCAAAATGGAGATATACAAGTACTTCAGATGTTGGAAAGTTGAGTGAAGATAAAAATGAGACAATTGGTGCCTCTGATCGGAGGGGCCCTGCACAGTCTGTAGATGATGGATGGAGCAGTTGGGAAGATAAGACATGTGGTGACCCATCAGTTGAACATAAAATGGCAGAGAGGGAAGAAGCCCTTCCATGGAAGACAGAAAATGCTTGTGATAACATGCTTGCTTCTGAACAAAGAACTGGCAGGAATTGGCTGGGAGATATGGAAATGTCTCCTGAATGGAACTATAAAGTCCAACCTTCCAACCATATTGATAAACAAGAGCATCCTTCTTTAACTAGTTGCGAGCATGATATTACTCTAGAAGCTTCAGGTCAGGTGCATGACAGCACTGCAGTTGTTCCATCGATGATAAATGAATCATCTACCAAACCACATGACTACAATTTAAGGGACGTTGGTGCTAGTGCTCTGCCACATGACGATAAGAGTGTGATTGGAAAAACTACCAGCTCTCATAATAGCATTTCTGCCAATATCAAAGTGACACAAACTTTCAATCAGAATGGTCCAAATGCAAATGCTTTACTTCGTCCAGGCTTAAATATGGTTGGACAAGGTCAAGTAACAATTCCATCATCTGGAGGTATAATAAATATTCAAAATCAAACACTGGTTCAGGAAGGAAAGATTATCAACAAGCCAGAGATTGGGGAAACAAATGTATCCCATGGGAATTATGGAGTTCCAGTGACTCAGAACATGGTAAGTAGTGAACAGCTCAATCAACTTAACAACATCTCAGCTTCTCTAGCTCAGTTACTCGCTAACGGACAGCAGCTTCCACATCTTTATGCTGTTCACAATTCGCAGGCTAATGGTGTTGCAGAAATATCTTCTTTTACCAGCTCCGAGGGACCTGTTAAACTAGATTCTGCAGTGACCATACAATCAAATCACAATGTAGGACTGCAGAATAAGAATGATCCTATATGTGACAGCTTTGAGCCTGAGCAGCATGATGTCAATGATAATCCCCCAGGTTTTTTGCCAAACCTTGTTACACAGGAAAACATTGCAGATGGGAAACCAGAAATGTCATCTAAAAGCTTATCTCCTCCATCTTCTACTGGTGCACCAAATGATGGTGATTATAATAAGTTCCGCAGTTTGCAAGAAACAAATGGCAAGAGTTACCAGTTAAATGAGATGGAACTAGGTGCAAACTCCAAAGATACCAAGGAAAACATAGTGGTGAACGAGAAAAGCAGGAAAGCAGGAGAGGAGACTGTAGATGAGGATTGTCCCTTGGAGAACATTGATGGAGATGGAAAAACTGATGAGGGCAAAAAAAGCAAGGATATTAAGGGGGTTCGTGCTTTTAAGTTTGCACTTGTGGAGTTTGTTAAGGAGCTTCTGAAACCCACATGGAAGGAAGGTCATATGAGCAAAGATGCTTACAAAAACATAGTGAAGAAAGTAGTTGACAAAGTTACTGGTACAATGCAGGGGGCTAGTATTCCTCAAACACGGGAAAAAATTCAACAGTATCTTTCTTTTTCGAAGCCAAAGCTGACCAAACTTGTACAGGTGGGCTCTCATTTATTTACATTGTATTTCTCAGGAAAGTGAATATGGAAAAGGAATTGGATTTTTCCTTTCCTTGTTTAACTTTTCTGTTTTTCTAATCTTTTCATGATGCAATTTATTGCAAGGTAGAAGCTGTTTGATTTTATGTATACGTTTGGTTAATGTCTGTTTTTGTGTCTTTTCATTATTTATTTATTCATTTATTTATTTTTTTGGGTTGCAGGCATATGTGGGGAAATTTCAGAAGGATAAATGAAACAAGGGACTTCCAGTTCATTTATTTTTCCATGCTACATAACAAGGCTCATAATATTTCTTGTGAATTTGTTATGGTAGTGCAGTGTCTAGGTTTACATTTTTTCTGTTTTGTATTTTAGTTGTTACAATCTAAGATTGTCTAACCTTTCAGCTCCAGCCTGCACTTTTACCATATATTTTTCTTTGAGAGTTTATATTGTTTCTTGACTGTGCGTGGTTATTTATACTTGCATCTAAGTAATAGCATTGCCCAATTTTCAGATGTCTTTCTCATTTTTATGACATGGGTTACAATACATGGTTTGGTCTTGGGGCATTTTGCTCATGCTTTTTTTTTTTCATGGTTAAGTTTTGTGAGCAAGACTTTAACCTTTTTTATTTCAATTTTTGCCTGGAGGGTTTCATCTTGCAATTGCTAATGGAGTTATTGTTGATGTGTTTTGGTTGCAGTTATTAATTTTTTTTTTCTTTTTTATGCAATTGACATTTACCCTCTCAGTATGCAGAATTTTAGGTAATTATCCTGCCCTGTTTTCTGAGCGCCAAATGCCTAGTGATGTATTTATGCCTTGGAGGATTGATTATTGATTGCATTCAGTATACATCCACTCTTTCACATTATTTTTAGGTGGATTTCACATTTTTCATAGTGCAAGGTTTGCAATTTTTATGTTCATTACTGATTGTATGCATTTTAGATGAACTGTGATAATAGCTATTTAATGGTATACTTACGTTTGGAAAATACAAGAATAAAAGTGGATATATCTACTGCAGAATAAGAAGTGGATCAGCGGTTCTGTTCTTGAATCTTGTTTCCTTCTTATCCCAGCTAAAGAATTGAGGTGGCAAGCGGGTTGCCCTGAGTCACTTTGTATTCGGATTTGGCTCATTTTTCAGGCAGATTTGGATCGGGTTGCTGCAAATTGGATTATATATCATTTCATTTTTCAGTAATATCCGTATGAAAAGAAAATATACAAACAGTGACGACAAAATATTATGTAATGGCAACATTTTGCACATTATGATTAAATTTTGTCAGACAAAGGAAGTGTAATATAAAATGATAGTATCTATGATAGGTATAAATTAGTCGTTGGCCTTTGTGCCATTTTTAATTATTTTTTATTAATTATTAAAATAAAAATAATATTATATAATTAAATTGAATAATTTTTTTTTTATATTTCTTTAATTTCCTTTTACATTTCATCAATTTAAATTTTATTTTTTCATAAAATTATGAATTATTATTGTATTAAATTTTTGGAGTTAAAAGAAAATTATGATTTTATTTTAGAAAATTATGATTTTATTTTTTGTTTCGAATAAAAAATAATTATACAGAAAAAAAAGAGTTAGATTTTTTAAATTGAAAAGGAAAAAATGGAAAGAAGAAAAGGAAGAAAATAAATTTTTTAAAGTGAAAATTACTGTATAAAAAGAGAAAAAAATTTTAAAGTAAAAAAATATAGTTTATATTTTATTTTAGTTATGAATATAATCTTATTTTAAAGTATAATTTTGACTTTTTTTTTTTTTAATTTAGATATAATTGTAACTAAAATTATAAATGAAGATAATTGACAAGTTAAAAGGTTTAGGCAATTTAAAAAAAATTATAAATTATGATAAACTTGATAAAATTAAAAGTTTTAGATAATTTTTTGAGTTATTATTATGTATAGTTTTTATGTGTAGGGAAAATTTTGAATAAAAATAAGTTATTAAAACTTAACATCTACACCCCAAAACAAAATTAATATCAATAGATAACGTGAAAAATATTTAGCTACGTTTAGAAATATTTAAAAGTTAAAAGTTACGTATTATTGTGTATAAGTTAATAAATTATATATATATATATAAGATATTGGTGATAATAATAATAATTGTTAAACTTTTAGTGTCTTAACATGTTTATTTTGATGAGTAGAAATAATTAATTTTGTTTGTTTGTTTATATGTAAGGTATATTTTTAAGTATTGCAAGGCAAAAATCTGAGATGCTGGATAAGTAGTCCCGTTATAAGTTATGTAGTCTCCGCTATAAGATAAGTAGTCTCTGCTATTGAGCAATTGTAGCCGCTACTAAGAAGTCTAGAAAGTCCATTAGCTCAAGTTTTGGAAATGAGTTAAGTAGCGCCAACTACTACATTATGTTCCCGCCGCTACATAAGTATGAACTTAAGTAGCAGCCGCTACAAATATATTCCTACTGCGATTATGGAGTCTAGAAGGTCTAGAAGCTCAAGGGTCCAAGTGAGCAGAGCAGTAGTGCCTACTACAAGGAGTAGTGCCCACTACGGAGAAAGCTCAGATACAGTAGCCTTTTGGAAGATTTGGATGATAAGTCGCAATCACTATATGTTAAGTAGCGCTTGCTACTTATGAAATTCATAGTTGTTACAAGTCAATTCATAACCGTGAAATTTTTCATCCCAGGTTAAGTAGCGTCTACTATTTCCTTTGTAGCCGCCGCTAAGTTTGAACTTTGACAGAAAAATAGTCGTTGAAAGTATGATACTTTATATTAAATGCACATTTAATGCACCCAAACGGCTCTATTTAGCTGAAAACTATTAATATGAGTTGGTATGAAGTTCATGGATAATTGAACAACCTCTATTCTTGCATTAAGTCGTACTATTGAGAATTTAAGAGTTCTTGAGTTTATTTTTGAGTTTTCTACTTGTAAAGAGAATTAATTATCATTTTTCAAGGTTGTTGAAGAGGAATTAATTTCTGAAAGTTGGATAAAGGTTATTGGGTTAATTCTTTCTCATTTCTTATAATGCTTTTGGATTTAGTGTGAACCTTTATTATAAAAAAAACACATTATAAGGTTTAGTGTGAGCCAAAACATTTAAGATTTGATCTTGCATTTTTGAAAAAAGATCAAGGTTAGTGAAATACTCAAGTGTGATCTTGAGGAGTGGATGTAAGCTTATTTTTGGCTGAACCACTATAAATCCTTGTGTGATTTTTCTTTATTCTTTTCTTTATTAATTTTTCTTTGTTGTTAATTTTTAAAACAATTAATTCATTCTCTCTCTTGGTTGCCAAGAGACTTTTCATTGGTATCAAAGTTTTGTATCCACAACTCAAAAGATTTAATCATTTTGAATCAAAAGATTATAAATGGAAAACTAAGCTACCGACAGCATTGAAAGCAGTTCCACCATGAGACAACTTTACTTCAATGGCACCGACTATCCCTATTTGAAAAATAGGATGAAAATTTACATGGATAGTGATGGCATTGATCCATGGGATGTTGTAAAAGCGGGTTACACAGTTCCTACCAAAATCGTTGATGATATGAAAATTGTGAAGCCAACGATTGAATGGACAGTCGTGGAAAAGAAATCTAATGGAGGAATCGAAAAGCGATGAATACTCTCTATTGTACCTTAAGTAGAGAGGAGTATGACAAAATCTCCCGTTACATTTCGGCAAAGTAAATTTAAGACACTCTTAAGACCACTCATGAAGGGACTAATCAAGTAAAGGGTAAGAAAATTCAAATTCTTACTCATGAATATGAGCTCTTCCAAATGCTAGCCAATGAGAAGGTATCTGAAATGTACAATTGTCTGATGGTGATTGTCAATCAAATGAGGAAGCTTTGGAAGAACTATTCCAAAGAAGACATCAAATGCAAAATATTGAGAGTTGTCCCTAAGAAAGATTGAGAAGCAAGAGTTGCTTCAATTGAGGAAGCTAATGACTTGAGCACTCTTCCAACTGATAATTTATTAGGAAAACTTCTCACTCATGCGATTACATTATCTCAAGATAAAATGGAAGAGAAGAATAAAAGGATAACTCTCATTGTATCCAAGATTGCTTCTTCAAATGAAAGTGATAAAGAGGAAGATGATGAAGACATGACCTTGCTCACTAAGAGAATAAGAAATCTTATTCTTAGAAAAAAGAAGAACAAGAAGCCATTTGAAAGATAAGAGAAGCATGAGAAGTCCAAGAACAATCAAGTGAAGTGCTTTGAGTGTAACAAATTTGGTCACATAAAAGTGAAATGTCCAAGGTTTTGAATAAGAAAAGCGTCAAGAAGAAGACATTGGCGGCCACTTAGGATGATTCAAGTGACTCCAATGAAGAGAAGGAAACAAGCAAAGATGAAGTAGCCAACCTTTGCTTCATGGCAATTGAAGAGGATGCATCTTGAAGAAAGGTGTACTTGAAATCTACAAGAAAAGAAGAGTCATGGTATTTGGATAGTGGATGTTCAAGACATATGACTGACAATGCTAGTCTTCTCTCAAACTTGGAAGAGAAGAAAGGAAGAAAGGTGACATTTGGAGATAATGGCAAAGGTAAAATCATTGGAATTAGGCAAATTGGTAAGACTAATAATCCTTTTCTTGAATATGTGTTGTTGGTTGATGGCTTTAAGCATAATTTGATTAGTGTGAGTTAATTATGTGGCATGGGAAATAAAATTTCTTTCACTTCTAAGAAATGATAATAAAATTTTGTTTATCGGTGATAGAATTGACAATGTTTAATGATTGATATTAGTAGCATGCATAATGATAATGTTGATTGCATGGTTTCACTTTGTGATGATGTATAGTTGTGGTATAAGAGACTTGGCCATATTGGCATGGATCACATTGATACCCTTAAATCTAATAAGCTTATAATTAGTCTCCCCAAGGTGAAGTTTCATAAAGATGAAATTTGTGATGCATATCAAATGGACAAGCAAGTCAAAAGTTCTTTTAAAATTAAAAATGTTGTTTCTTCTACTAGACTTATGGAACTTTTTCATATGAACTTGTTTGGCCCTTGTAGAACATCTATTCTTCGAGAAAAACAATATGCATTTGTAATTGTTGATGATTATTCTAGATTTATTTGGATGTTATTACTTGCTCATAAGGAAAAAAGTTTTAAAGAATTCAAATCTTTTGCTAAAAGAATTCAAAATGAAATTTTTTTTTATATAACATCTTTGAGAAGTGGTAATGGAAAAGAATTTGTTAATCATGATTTTAAAACCTTATATGATGAAATGAGTATTTTTCATAACTTTTCTACACTAAGAACTCCCCAATAAAATATAGTTGTAGAAAGGAAAAATAGAACACTTATTGACATGGCTAGAACTATGCTCAATGAATACTCTCTTCCTAAGTACTTTTGGACCAAAGCCGTCAATAGTGCTTATTATATTTAAAATAGACTTTTTATAAGAGCAATTTTGAATAAAAATCCTTATGAACTATGGAATGGAAGAAACCAAGAATTTCATATCTTAAAATATTTGGATGCAAATGTTTTATATTAAACACCAAGGATAAACTTAGGAAATTTGACTCTAAAATGGATGCAGGTATTTTCTTGGGCTATTCAACTTCTAGAAAAACTTATAGAGTTTTTAATAAAAAAAATTTTGGTTGTTGAAGAGTCCATGCATGTTATATTTGATGATTCTAGTCCATTTGATATGCGAAGATTTGAACATGTTGAGAATGATGACATATTTGATCATATACATGATACATTTATTGATTTTGAGCCTTTTGTTGAATCATCATTAAAGGACCTTAATGACCTAGGAGATCCTTCCAAGGCCATAAAAAAATCCACCTATTAATGTTAAACTTCCAAAGGATTGGAAATTTAAAAAGGACCACCCAAAAGACCTTATAATTGGTGAATCCTCTAAGGATGTGGCCACAATATCCTCTTTCAAAGAAATTGTGAACAACCTAGCCTTCATATCTAAGATTGAACCTAGGAATATTGATGAGGCCTTAGAGGATGAAAGTTGGGTTGAGGCCATGCAAGAGGAATTAAACCAATTTGAGAGAAACAAGGTTTAGACCTTGGTTCCTAGACCACAAAACCAACCCATTATAGGTACCAAATGGATGTATAAAAACAAACTAGATGAGGTTGGTGTGATCCTACAAGTCTAGATTGGTGGCAAAAGGATATAATTAAGAGAAAGGTATAGATTATGATGAGACCTTTACACCGGTAACTTGACTTGAGGCTATTAGGATGTTACTTGCATTTACATGCCACATGAACTTTAAGTTATATCAAATGGATGTCAAAAGTGCTTTTTTAAATACTTTTATTGAGGAGAAAGTTTATATTGAATAACCTCCTGGTTTTGACCAATTTGATTTTTCAAATCATGTTTATAAACTTCAAAAAGCTCTTTATGGTCTTAAACAAGCTCTTAGAGCTTGGTATGATAGACTTAGCATGTTTTTAATCAATAATGATTTTTCAAAAGGAAAAATTGATACAACTCTTTTCATTAAAAAGGACATATATAACATATTGATTGTGCAAATATATATTGATGATATAATAATTGGTGCTACTAATGAGGTTTTATGCAAAGAATTCTCTACATGCATGCAAAGTGAGTTTGAAATAAGTATGATGGGAGAATTGAAGTACTTCCTTGGATTACAAATCAAACAATGTGAGGAAGGTATCTTCATCAACCAATCAAAGTACGCAAAGGAACTTCTCAAAAGGTTTGGAATGGATAAAGCAAAGGTAAATAGAACTCCAATTAGTTCCACCATCAACCTTGACAAAGATGAACTCGGTAAGCCTATTGAGGAGAAGAAATATAGAGTTATGATTGGTAGTTTACTTTATTTAACTACTAGTAGACCGGATATTATATTTTTCGTGTGTTTATGTGTACGTTTTCAATCATATCCTTAAAAGTCTCATTTGCTTGCAGTAAAAAGAATTTTAAAATATTTGATTGGCACACAACATCTAGGACTTTGGTATCCAAAGAACATGCATTTTAGCTTGATTGACTATTTTGATACAGATTTTGCTGGTAGTTGCATGGATAGGAAGAGTGTGATGCCTCGCCGAGTATCGGTTCAGTCCGGTAGGAATCGGAATACTCATTTGGATTCAATCTTACGACTGAAGTGGCTATTGTTTTTATTTTTAGAAATTATTACTTTAATTTCTTTGAAAATAATTTTTGGGAGTCGCCACCTTAATTTATTTTTAATTAAAAAATATAAGGTGAAAACCCATGAGTTGACTCTAATTTTATTTATCCCAAAGGAAAATGTACTAGTCTTCGAGACCAAAGAGGATTTGGGGACTATGTTTTATATTTATTCTTTAAAATATTTATTTGGCTTATTATGAGGCCTTGCCCGAGCACCGCGTCTCGGGCCAACTAATTGGGAATCGAAAATGCTCATTTTGGGATGATTTTTCACGGATTGAGACGACCTTAGTGCCTTTTGAAAATAATTTTGATGTTTTAAAGTCGCCACCTTAAGTTATTTTTGTTGAGAAAATTTAAGGTAAAAACTCATTTTGACTCCAATTTTATTCCAAAGGAAATAAAAGTGCACTAGTCTTTGAAACCAAAGAGGATTCGGGGACTAGGTTTTTGGTTGAACTTGACTTCTAATTTTAATCTTGATTTAAAATATTTTCATGAGCAGTTTAAAGGATGAGATATAAAGATGCATGAGCAAATAAATGAATGTACGAAAGTGATAAAATAAAGCAGTAAAGCAGTTAAGAGAGCGATAAATTAAATTATTACAATTAAAAAATTTCAAACTAGGAGATATCAGCTCTAGCCCTTATGGGTTCTAGGTTGATCACACATTCCCCAAAGAATACATTTAATAAAGTAATTAATTAAAGAAAATAGAAAATAGATGGTTTTGATCTTTTTTGGATTTGAAGCTATTATATAGCTTGCCTGCACATCCCGTTGAATGAGAATCAAAATCCACGCAGTTCTTCCTTCTTGCAAAGAAGGGTTGATTTTATGCCCAATTTATCATATTTTGGTTCTTTATTTTGATGCTCTATCAAATTAAAGAAGACGAGTTATTTATTTTGATGCTCTATCAAAATAAAAAAAGTTAGGAGACGATACCTTCTACCTTGCTCTTTAGGGAGGCAGCGAACGGATTGCTCTTTTGGATAGAAGTTCCACCTTGGATTGATTGAAGCTTAGATTGTCTTTTATTTGACAGTTCAAAAAGCAAACCAACAGAGTGATTTTATATTGAAAACAATTTTGAGGCTCCACACACCTTGGGTTTGGTCATTCTTTAGCTCAAAGAGAACTAAAGAAAATGGGCTCCACACACCCTAAAGAGTTATTCTTTAAACTAAAAGAGAGTTAAAGAAATAAGAAAAATAGGTGTATGAGGAGAAGAGAAGAAATCTAAGAAGAAAATTCAACTTCAAGAGATTTTGGGGCCTCGAATAAGGTTGAGGGGGTCAAGTATTTATAGGCAAGCTGGTGCCGCCGGAGGGGGGCGGTGGCACCTTCAGGGCCTTTGGCGGCATATGAGCTCAAAGGGGGCTGTAGCGCTGGCAAAGAGCCATGCTGCCGCCCTAAAGTGAAGGCGATGCCACCCAATGGAGGCAACATCATCGCTGAAGGGGGGCGGTGCTGGATGGCGGCAATGCCTCCCCCTTAGGATGGCAGCGAAGGCCCAGACCCGTTCTGATGCTTTCTGAGTCCGTCCGTGATTGGGTTTTGTTCCGGTTTGTACTGTTCGGCTTGGCACAAGTCCGAGGGGTGTAAAAAAATGAGTGTTCACACTTATTAATATAAGAATAACTTTAATGAAAATAATTTCATGAACAAATATAGAATGGAATGACAAGAATAAATGGATGATTTCATTATTAAACAAAATAAATACAATCATACATAAAAGAAAGTGCATAAAATTAAAGTAATTAAAAAGAAAAATTACAATAAAAACTAAGGATAGGGGATACTTTCTCTAACCCTTATGGAATTTTAGGAAAGTTACATATTCCCCAAAATAAGAAGGTGATAGGAGTAGAAAGTTATTTATTTTAATTTGGATTTGCCACTTGGACCAAGTGTGCCTATGTATCCCTTTGAATAGGAATCAAAACCTACGCAGTTCTTCCTTTTTGCAAAGGAGTTGATTTGGTTTTAAGTTTGATTTATCATTTTTTTTATCATTTTTTATTTAGAAGAAGAAGATGATGAGAAATTGTAATTAAAGAAGAGTTAGTTGCTCTACCTCTCCTTGAAGCCAAATGAGGATGGATGATTTTGTCTTATTGAAATCTCACTTCCAAAATGCAAAGGTATTTAATTAAGTCCAAATTAAGTTCTAAATTAATTAAATTAAGTCCAGAATTAATATCCAAATTAATTCAACAAGAATCAACCTAATCACCTTGCATAGAAATTATAAAGCAATTAAAAATAAATAAAATAATTTAAAAAACCTAATTCGAAGTCCAATAGGACTAAATTAGGTAGACTAAAACCAAGGAGGAATTAGCCCTATAATTCTTGTAGGGAGAAAATAAGGGAGAATAATAGAAGGCTGAGAGGACAACCGTCAACTAACAACCAGGAGTGAGTAAAATGATGGAATTGGGCCTGTTTATATAGGCCAATGAGGGGTAGAAAGAGTTGTAAACTTTTGATATGGAATTTAGAGTTGAAAAGTGAAATTGCAAAAATTAGACAAAAAAGGAGGATGTTGCAATTCAAACCCATGACCTACTGTAGCTTTGATATGTTGCTTATCACCAGGTTAATTTTATTCCTTATTCATTTTAGCCCATTTTTATTTATAAAGGTTTAGGGTGCAAAAACATGTATTCACAACTGCCCCTCATTGGTTGTTTTTCTTGAAAAGTGATCATGATGATAGTGAACACAAGCTAACACAGTCCGATTAAGTAGAGGGATCCTAAGGCTAACCTAGGAAAGTTTGATAAGATCCTAAGACTACCCTTAGGAAGGTATGATAAGATCCTAAGGTTGCCTTTAGGAATGTCTAAAAAGCTCCTAAAGCTATCCTTAGGAAGGTCTGATAAGATCATAAGGCTACCATTAGGAAGGTTTGAAAAGCTCATAAGGCTACCCTTAGGAAAGTATGATAAGATCCGAAGGCTACCTTAGGAAGGTCTGAAAAGCTTATACCCTTAGGAAAGTATGATAAGATCCTAAAGCTACCATTAGGAAGGTATGATAAGAGCCTAACTCCATGCTAGATATTAGATGTGAATCTTAAGGATGCCTTAGGATAGCTGATGGTATAAAAGGTAGACCTAACTCTAGTCTAAGTTTTAAAGTATGGATCCTAAAGATACCCATGATGATTAACTTTATAAAAAAGAAACCTAACTCTACTCTAGGTTTTAAAATGAGGATTCCTAACTCTCTGCTAAGATGATAAGGATGTTATGTTGAAGTTATTACTGGTGTCAAGCTAAGCACACATGATGAATGTTGAAGAAGATACTGATGCTATGCTAAGCACGTAGGTTGAAAGTTGATGTTAGAGTTGATACTAGTGCTATGCTAAACACATAAGATGAAAGCTGAAGATGATATTGGTGTTATGCTAAGCACAAATGATGAATGCTGATGTTGGTGCTATGCTAAACACACAGGATAAAAAGCTGAAAATGATACTGGTGCTATACTAAGAACACAGGATGAAAGCTGATGCTGGTGCTATGCTAAGCACACAGGATGAAGGTTGATGTTGGTGCTATGCTAAGCACACAAGATGAATGTTGATATTGGTGCTAAGCTAAGCACGCAAGATGAATGTTAAAGATGATACTGGTGTTATGTTAATCACACAAGATGAAAGCTTATGCTGGTGCTATACTAAGTACACATGATGAATGTTGATGCTGGTTCTAAGCTAAGCACGCAAGTCGAATGTTGAAGATGATATTGGTGCTATGCTAAACACAAATGATGAAATCTGATACTGGTGTTAAGCTAAGCATGTAAGTTGAATGTTGATATGATATTGGTGCTAAGCTAAACACAAAGGATGAATTTTTAGAGTATTGTTTGAAAATGATTTTTGACTTCAGACGTCTTTTAGGATGAAGTTGGGTGAAAAAAGCCATTTTTAATTTCAAACATTTCTTATAATAAAATTGAGTGGAAAATGAATTTTGATTTCAAACAACTTTCAAGATAAAATCTGATGGAAAATGGATTTTAGTTGCCAATGGCTACTTGGGTTTAAAATAATTTTGGTTTGTCAAGGGATTCTTGGGCTTGAAAATGATTTTGGTTTGTCAAGGATTACTTGGGCTTAAAAAAATTTTGATTTGCCAAGAGCTGTTTGGGCTTAAAAAGATTTTGATTTGGTAAGAGCTGCTTGGGTTTTAAAAAGATTTTGATTTGCTAAGGGCTGCTTGGGTTTTAAAAAGATTTTGATTTGCTAAAAGCTGCTTGGGTTTTAAAAAGATTTCAATTTTCTAAAAGCTGCTTGGGCTTAAAATGATTTTAATTTTCCAAGGGCTACTTGGGCTAAAAAAAGATTTTAGTTTGCCAAGAGCTGCTTCAGCTTAAAAAAATTTTGGTTGCGAATGGTTGCTTGGGCTTAAAAAAAGATTTTGGAAAGGGTTTGACTTCAAATATTTTTAGAAGTTGAGGAAAATGAAATGAGCGAAACCTCAAGTATCTATAAAAGTCTAATGATGATGTGACTTTTGTATTTTCAAAAGCCAGAGAAAATGATATGTGATTTTTGAACCTTCAAAAAGTCAGATGAAAATGATGCATGGCTTAAGAAATCTTTCCAAAGTCTAATGAAATGATATGATGCAGTTTGGGTGTCTTTAAATTGAAAGGAATTTGATGACATGCAATTTTAGGATCCCCTAAATTGAATGAGTTTGATGATATGCAATTTAGGATCCCCTAAATTGAAAGGAGTTTAATGAGATGCAATTTAGGACCCCTTAAATTGAAAGGAGTTTGATGAGGTGCAATTTAGGATCCCCCAAATTGAAAAGAGTTTGATGAGATGAAATTTAGGATCTCCTAAATTGAAAGGAATTTGATGAGATGCAAATTAGGATCCCCCAAATTGAAAGGAGTTTGATGACACATAAGGCCCTAACTCTATACTAGGCCGATAATCATGTCATTTTCGATGTCAAAAGTGAAACCTAAGCTATCTTTAGGACAATAAGTTTTTTTCAGAAAAAAAACCTAACTTCATTCTAAAGCCACCCTAGGAGTGTTTGAAAAGTTTTGAGCAAATCGAGACTCTAAGGCTAATATGAAGTGCATCTTAAGTCTAGTCTAGGTATGCAAAAATGAGAATGCATCTATGAATGCATTTATGAACTGGGTACCTTGAACCAATGTGTAATACCCTAGAAAAGCCTACCTTAATTGAACTATATTATTCTCAGTTTTTGGTTTGGGATCATCGAAATGACTAAAAATAATTTTGGAGACACAGTTAGAATGCAAATGAGATATTATCCCGGAAAAACGTTGGTGTCAATAACACTGTCAAGAAAATAGCAGTCCGGTCGATAGATGGATTTCTGATTTAGACCAGGGGGTAAATAATCATATAAATGTATGTGTAATTATGGTGAAAAGAAAAAGGTGAAAATGTTTAAGAACACTGAAAAAGTAAATAATGGCAAAACCGTAAATAAATAAAACTTTGGGAGTATAGTGGAAAATGGACTGTCTGAGTTTCAGAATGGCTCTGAAACTATTTTTATAATAAATTATAAATCAAAATAAGCTATTTGAATACCCACTTTGAAATCTAAATCCCAACAAAATTGTCTGAATAAATTACAGAAGGAAATGTGACAAAAGTATGATTTATGGAATGTTTAAGGACCTATGTGTAATTTACCATTTTTGACTTTTGGCAAACCTCAATTACTATTCATTGCCTAGGTTTTTTTTTTGTTTTTCCTATGGTTTCTCCATGCCATTTTGATCATTTAATTGTTGTTTATTGTTGTGTATCTAATCTTATTCAATTGCCTATATTGTGTGTTGTTGTTGATAATTGGGACAATGTTGGAGTTGCACCCAAACCTTGTCAAATTGTCCATCCAAAGTTGCAAGCTAAGTGTTTGTTAAAATTCCTAGTTCAAATCCATAGGCCTACCATTTGAATGCCATCGTCGCCAGCGACATTGGCATGCCAATTGTGCCAACCTTTTATTCATATATGACCAACCTATGTTCCATCCCATTGTTGTTTGCCAAACCCTTTGTCATTGTTCATCTACTTGCTATTGCTATTCCATTGGCTATATTGCTACTTGAATTGATTGATAATGAATTATTGATACTTGGTGATATCATTGCTGTATAATGGTATCTATTGACTTGTTTCTTACTTTTATTGACTCCAATGTTGTTTGATAGAGCTGCCACTTTGACAGGATAGTGGGTACATACTGTCGGCAATGTGCACATTGTATAATGATATCCTAGCTAGGAAGGGTTAACGGTCCTAGCCATAAGACCTTATCAGTCTTATGTTCACTGATACATGGTGATTCATGTTATATGCGTTTCATGGCCCTATTTCTGTCTTATCCATGTGATATTCTTTCCATTGATTTGATTATTGACTTTACAATCCTTTTCTGTAACTTGATTTTGTATCCTGTTATCCTTGAGCAGATTGATATTTTTATTTCATCTGCCTATCCTTTATTGATATTCTAGTACATATTTATTGATTGATGCATATTAGATTCATTGAGTATCTTATATACTCACCATTTCATTGTTTCCCATTTCCAGGTGCAGAGTAGGAGGCAAGAATCCCAGCTTTTGACTCTTTGTGGATTCTTGTAGTATTTTGTAGCAGTGTAATTATTTTTAAACACTGTATTTTATATGTTCATATCCTAGCTGCTCCATGGGTTGTATATGGTATAGTTAATTTATGAACATATATGTATGGCTTATAATGGAGTTTAATTAATGATATGACATGATATGATCAATGCTATAGCCAATTACTGTATAATTAGCAGATAGATTACAGAGTATCAGAATGAATAGTAATTAAATCATTGAATAATAAATTGATGGTAATAGATGATTGCATATGATACTGGGTTCTACGGGTGCCAGTCACCTCTGGCATCTTCTGCATCCTAGGACCGTCATATTCTGAAATTAGGACATGATACAGTGAAAGGTTGAGTTGAACCTATATGGTATTAGGGTGATGATTTTCTAAGAGATGTCAGATGTTTGATCAAGGTTTCAGTAGGATGCCCCACTTTTGAAGGATGGTGATTTGGAAAGATAGCCCACTATTTTGGGAACAATGCTTTGGAAGGAAGGTGACTTGGTCACTTTGATGTTCATTGAGGTAGGGTGATTTCAACTTTCTTGTTTGCCCTAGCTTGGCTAAAAGGAGTATGAAGGGTTGTTACATTGGTTTAAACCATGCTCAGTTTAGGACTAAGGATTTATTTTGGATGTCTAAGGTCAGGTTTGGCCTTGAGTGGATTAGTCCTGTAAGATTGGTTGAGGTCATCTTAGAAAGGCTATGGTCAGGTTTGGGTTTGAGGTTGATTGGCCTTTATTGATTGTTCAAGGGTTGGTTTGAGGCATTTAAGCCAAAATGGGTTTTTGGATTTCAATGAGAATCTTTATGATTGACCCTCTTAAAATGTGATTTCCTCAAGTATAGGGGGAATTTATGGCTGGCTCTGGCTCTACTTAAGAGACTTTGTCAAATAATCTTGGACTTTGGTAAGATGGTTTGGTTTACTTGGCTATCCAAGGATGGTTGGAAAAGTTAGCTTCATACTGTCTATGAGTTCTGACGAACTAATTTCTATTTACCCCCGAAAATTGGCCTTCAATAATGAACAAGTGGAAGGTTGAACCTTTTGAAAGGTTTCAGGAAGCATAATTTAATTTGGGTTTTGCCACTGAAATTTGGGCTTCGAGGGTGATACGTCAAACCTTTTGAGAGGTTTTGAACCTTTTAGATGGTGGGATTGATTTTGGGAGGTTTTATGAGTTTGTTGTTGTAGCATGATTTATGGAGAGGACAAATGAAACTATTCCTATTTTTTTGAGATTGATTAGACACTTCGAATGACACTATCGATTTGGATCTGGTAGGACTAACACATGGGTCAATGACTTGAAAGAAAAGCCATTCAAAATGAAGAAAGACTTTCTGATTTGATGTTTGAGCATTTGATTTAAGTAATGATGATTTTGGATGACTTGCACTAGATGATGAGTTTGATCTACTTAGCTATTTTGGCCAACCAGTAATTTAAAGGAATGATGGCTTTGAAAGTCATGCCCCAAATGAGGGAAAAGGGTAGCTTAGCCATCAACTGCTTTAGCTAAGTGATAGGATAACTGACAGAAAAGTCATGCCCCTAATAATTTAAGAAAGAAGCTTTCAACATGAAGAAGGATGACTCTGAATGATTGGCTTAAGAAATGACTTTGGAGAGAGGTAGAATTATTTAATTCTCTTTAAACTATTAATACAAAGAGGGATGAACTTTTATTATGATAGAATAGACCATTGTCATGTCCCAATTTTGAAATATGACGGTCCTAGGATGTAGGAACAACATAAGGCTACCAACACCCATATAACTCTTCTATAACTTATAAACATCACTTGCCATGACATATCTATATCCATATAATCAATCTATCTGTCATTATCTGTGATCATATCTGATTTCAACACATCTCATATATATTAAATATCAATAACTAATAATATTATAAACCATACTAAGTATAGTCATCCTAATAATTTATATATCCATGGAGCATCTAAAATATATACAAGTTCAATATTTACATTATTATAACAAAGCTAGATCCACTAATAAAAAAAATCTTGGACTAGCTCTATTCTTGACCTAAAAAGATAAAACCACTAATAGGATGAGTATTTTCATACTTAGTGAGTCAATATATATATTATCATACATTAAGTTGGGTAGGAAACAATAAATGAACAATATTAACAATTGACTCATGGATAGCACATCAAAGGACCAAATCAAGGGAAATGGTTTATAGACATCACATATAGATGAATAGGCACTGGAAGAAATAATAACCATGTATATATAACAAATACTGGGCCATGAAACAAATATCATTATCAATATAACATGTAAATAGCATAAGGTAGACCAGACCCTATGACAAGGACCATAACCCTTCCTAGCTAGGGTATCACTAGAATTTCATTGTGCACAATGCTGATGGTAATTACCCACTATCCCATCAGTAAGGTAGCTCTGTCATACAAACATTAGAATATGTTAAAGATAGCAAATAATATATCAAATAGGCAAGAGATTCAGCAAGGCTTAATTTCTGTATCTTTAGCTTATTTGAGCTGTTTAGGCAAGTAAACACATATAGGATCATTATCCTTAATAAAGGAACATTATAGTATAGGCAAAATGCCACAAAAGTCATTTAGGATAGAAGTTCAAAATATGTCAAGAAGACACATTTATACTAGTGACAAAGAAAGTCACCCATTTTAGCAAATTTGATAACAATTGGTTTCTTAGGGAAATTAACAAAGGTCATTTCATCGAGCACTTGGTGTGCACCACTTTAGGACTAAATAAATATAGTTTTGGGACATATTGATCAAAATTCAAAGTTCACAATTCTAGCCCTAATGGCAACAAACACAAAGGCATTCAAACAGGGTTTATATACATCAATAAATAACACAATCGGAGATTGAATTTAGGAAAAATTCAAATGAAACACTTTGGACAAAAAGTTGTAGGAATTTAAATAGATTCAAATTGATCAAAGAAAGGTTTAAACATGCATAATAATATACATATAACTCACCAGAACTGACGAATCGATCGTTTATGCGATAAAACGTCTATTTGCCTATAA
Organism: Aleurites moluccanus; assembly: GCA_948193065.1. NCBI lineage: Eukaryota > Viridiplantae > Streptophyta > Magnoliopsida > Malpighiales > Euphorbiaceae > Aleurites > Aleurites moluccanus. The sequence goes on from CANXYC011286734.1 coordinate 25,469, forward strand.
CGGGTAAAAGCAGTGTTTTTTTATTTTTTTCAATTCTACAATCAATTTTACCATATATTTAGCTTTAAATGGCAGAAAATCCAGTTCAAACATAAACCTAGTTTTAGGTTTTCTCCAATTCGATCCAATCTTGAAATCTATCGATCTAATCATATTTATAATCATTTATATAGCTTAAATGAATCAAAAGAATGAAGAAAACATCATCCTCACTTGAATTCTTCAAGTGGCCGAAATTTAGGTTTGGAGTTTCATCAATTTCTAGCTTGAATTTCTTGGAATTTTTTTATGCAAACTAGCTTAATCGGTAGTTTAACCGAGTTTTCTATCGATTTTGCTTTAAGTTTGGATGAAATTGGTGGAGTTTCGAAGGAGAGTTTCATCTGGTTGGCTATGGAAGATGGAGCAAAATTTTCTATTTAATGAAGAATTAGAACATATTTATAAGAATTAACTTTCAGCTAATTCGATTTTCCCTCGACAGTTCTCATATTCGCATTTTGAACCCGAAACTTATAACTATTTATTTTTTTGTCCCATTTCAATTTTGAAATAATATTTATTATATTTATCTAGCTTATGAGTCTAATGGTGATATTAAAAATTTAAAATTCTAAAACCGTTTGTTAATCAAAACGTCGACGTACCTATTCACCAGGTCGATTTTTAGCAATTTGTCAAATCGCATAAGTATGATGTTATAATGTCTATACTAACTTTATTTATGCTTAAACAACATATATTCAAGGTTATATAAATGAAATTTGAGGGTGTTACAACCATGTACTTCTTTGAATGAGATAGTATAATCAAGACTATCGTGTTTTGAACTCTTGATATTTGAAACATAATAAACTACCTTCCTTTCATTATGAAAAAGACAAATGGATTTGAATTTTTAAATGACATCCTTTGACTTGGAAATCCAATTTGAACTAACTTTCGACTGAGCTGCCCTTTCAGGTTTTCAACTTGATGGTCTTGCCCTAACTACAGCCTAAGTCGCCCTTTCGGGTTTTCAACTTAGTGAATCTCTCTTTTTTTTTTTAAGGAAAATGAATCAACATAAGAATGAAATATTGGCATATAAAAGAAAATCTTACTTCAATAGGATGGCACTCCTGCCAAACAAGACTTTCTTGAACACATATGGGACAAACAAACTATGAACTGAAACTCTAATTATACTCTTGGTTGGATTTTAGATAGAATTGATTCTGACAAAAGACATTTATTTTTATAACCATTAAACTCTATTCATCATCTTGATGGTTTTATTTGCTACCCATTGGTTTTAGGTGATAAAAAGAAGGCCAGTGATGTTGAATAAGCAAATTCACTACTTTCTTTTTTAACATGAAATCCATTATCGATGATGATCTTAAGAGATTATCCAAACCCATAAAAAGATGTTGGTGTGGAAGAAGTGTGCTTCTGTTTACATCTAATAATGGTTTTATTTTTAATCACTTTGTGAAGTAGTCTAACACCATCAAGGAATGTCCATTCGAAGATTTTCCAATGATATTTATGCCCCAATTGCAAAGAGCAAATGAATGGAAGTTGGATGTAAAGGAACTAGTGGTTGCTTTTAGAACTTTGTATGGATTTGATATCACTATGAACCCAATCAATGATCAATTGAACTTCATCATATATCTCATCTTTAGTTAGGGTGAAATTGATTCAAAAGTTCTTTTGTCTGGTTTGGTTGCCCATTTCATTATGAATGCTTTCTTTTTTCCTATCCAAATGATGAGTTTGAGCTTGATTATAGACTGCATAGGGATGATCTAGGAGACCATTGTAGAACTAATCATGCGAGCTATTAGGAGGGGAAGAAAAGAAAATCACTTTTGAGCGAGCTTTGTTCAAACATGTGAACTTTTTCATCTTTTTTGAAATCGATACAATGAATTGCAAGTGATCGGTTCAATGCATTCATTTTATGACTTTTGCTTTTCAAAGATAGCTTTTACTTCATGTGCTTATGTTCTTGAACTTTTATGTGAAATAATCTACACACTCTTGGTCTATCCCCTGATGATGCAATGCCAATGATTTTTCTTTGTGCCAAGATTTTATTGATTCTTTTGCCTTTAACTTTTCCTTCTCTCTTTTTTTTTTTTTTTTTTTTTTTTTTTATTTTGACTTCACTTTCAAATTGGATTTTAAAAATAAAACAATCAAAATGAAAAGGAAGTCATGAGAATATAAGAATTCAAACTTTTATTATGATAAAAAATACCATCATCCATGGTTACATTGAAAGAAGGAAAAGAAAGATCAATTGCATACTCAAAAAATGAAAAAATAAAAAAAGATCAGGACTCAACAAACTGGGACTGGGATTGGGACTCTAATATTCAATCTCAGATAGGTCAGACTAGCTAGGCTTGAACTCCTCCATAACATGCTAATCGACTTTGATTAGCTGGTTAAATGAAGTGGGGTCTATTTGCTTTCCTACATTTTCAGAACTAAGGGACTTGATAATAGTTTGAAGGTCGGTAGGGATATTGGGTATTGGTCCAGGTGGAAGGATATATCCATTATCAATGAGATCTTGGATTTTGTGCCTCAAGTTCTTGAACATATATATTTTGTACCCAACTCCTTGATGATACTCACAATATTCATTGGTATGGTAGCTTTTGGGTAGAGGATTAAAAGGTTCCTTTGGTTTTAAAGGTATCACCAAATTGGATTCAAAGGCCTTCTTATAAACCACACTTAAGGGCACGCCCAAGTCAGTGAATTTCCTTCTTTTAAGTTTCAGGGATTGTCGGTTGAAAATGGTGGTTACCTCCTTACTCTTTTGTTTGGTGGAGGCAATAGCAATGGAACTGGAGCTGTTAATCTTATTATACCTTCTCTCCACTATGTGGCTTTGTTGAAGTATAGTGGTGTTGTGCATCAAAGACTTTCCAGTGGGTACATGAGTGAGGATTTCTCTACCAAAAAAAAAAAAAAAAAAGATTCAAGAGCAATGAAATGTTGATGTTTATGCTTGGTGGTATAGGTTTTTCAAGAGTTTTTCCATAATTGGCCAGGTCAACAATAGGGGCTCGAGTGGTTGTAGCATTGATTGGAATGATAGTGTTGGTTGGATTAACACTTATGAAAGATAAGGTATTGGCTTGATTGACAGAGGAAGGAGGCTTAATGTTGGCCAGGTTAACACTAGCAAAAGGGGAAGTAGTAGATGGAGGCATGATGTTGGTCGAGTTAACTTGAGGTGTGGTTGAAGAGCTTGGATCAACTGGTTTTGACTTGTTTTGATTTATGGATTTATTTATTTCATCCATCTGAGAATTCAAACCTTTTGTCACATAGGCTAGTGTATTGTGAAAGCTGGTTTGTTGAGCGGTTAAAGCTTTGTTAAAACTAATATATTGAGCACTAAGGGCAGAATTGAGGATGGCTTGAAAATTCTCTTCTTGTTTTTTGAGAAGGGTAGTGAGAAGTGTTGTCATGGCATCCATACCAGTTGGGTTGGCCATTGCTACCTTGTAAGCAAAACTAATAAAATGGTCAGTATATAAAAAAGAAAACCTAACTTTGTTATAGGTTTTAAGATATGGAGAGGGGATGTAGGTGTGGATTGGTATGCAACTCCCGAGGAAAAAAGATTCCCTAAAGTATTTTTGGGATAAAAGGTATTTGAGCTTTAGACTATATTTTAAAGCTCAATGGTTTTAGGCCAAAAGTGTCACAGCCCAACTTGGGAGCCATGACGGTCCTAGGGTACGAGTGATGCTTATGCTACCAGTACCGCGAAGAACCCATAAAACTATACTATATGGCATGCAATACACTAATAAGCTCAAAATGGCTTAAACATCTAATGAAAAATTGCGCAGCATCTCCTTTGTATAAGGAGCATGCCCAGCTGCAAAAAAAAAAAAAAAAAAAAACACAAATAAACACTTCAACTATATACTTCCACTTCTATCTCAATATCAAGGATCCCTCTGGATCTTCACAACAACTCAAACTCAACAATTTATCAACAGATCACAATCTCATATATCTCAAATATATATTTATATCTCCAAGATGCAACTTATATAAAAGGATGCAACAAACATATACATACATGCCAAACATATTTACAGTACCATGAAACCTTTATTATGTACATTATTTACAAATACTTTAGATTTGGAATTTACATAGCACTATCAAAACTTCCACGGCGAGGATGAGATGCCAATGGAATACGGTCCTCACTGCTGACCTGAAATGTTAACCACTGAAAGGGGGTGAGTATAAAAATATACTCAGTGAATCCATAATGCATAAGAATACAGTAAATGCTATAATATAAAGAAATGCCCATATATGGCCTGTAGATTTAATATACTAAGCAATAGAATGAGTACCAGGAATTAATGTTAAGAACATAAGAATATTCATAATAAAATTTATATATAAGCCAAACCACATATGATATAACATGATTGAATTATATTTAAGTTCATAAGCTTTATTCATAATAGCACGATATTTCAGTGCAAAGTATAATATACGCAAAGGGGATCAGCCTTTACGACTAAGGAAATTTATACACCCTCCCTAGCATGGGCCAAATTATGATTACTAGAGAATATTAAACGCCCTTTCCAGCACAGGCTGATTTAATTATACTAGTGTGCACACAGTCGATGGAATTAAACACTACCCATTGAAGTAGTCCTGTTTTAATATCATATGCTTATGTCTCAATAAAACCACTTTATTTAACACAAATAAAGCTCAAAGAGCTATAGAATGATCATATATACATATATGAAGAAAAATAGCAAGAGTTGTAATTTTGTCAAAAATTTGCCTGGACAGGCCCGACCGTGCTGCCGCAACTGGCTAGCAAATTACGGGTTCGTTTTGAGATTTTTAGGTACTTTCTGGTTAACTAGGCTACCAAAAGAATTAGGTGGCCTATGAGGTACCATTTCGAAGCTTAGGTCGAGACTAGGTG
>CANXYC011286805.1:0-16080 GCA_948193065.1 Aleurites moluccanus
AACTATATATATATATATATATATATATATATATATATATATATATATATATATATATATATATATATATAATTTAAATTTTCAATAAATTTATTCAATAAAATTATAAAGATTTTTGCATGGAATAAAATAATTTGAGTGCATATAGTAAAATCGCCTTAGTGAACACTTATTCAAAATATAATATAAAAGCGATACTATAAGAAATTTGTATATGAATTTTTCATAATTATTGTATATATTAATGATTTGCATATTATTTGCATTTCTGAAAAACTTTCATAAGTAACATATTATTTAAAAAAGGAATTTGAGATGAAAGATATTGGAAAAATAAAATTTTGTCTCGATTTATAAATTAAACATTTGACAAAAAAAAATTTTATTTATTAGTCAACTTATATAGAAAAGATCATTCAATTATTTTACATACAAAACACATTCATATTAAATAGTCCAATAGTTATTCAATCACTTGATGTAAATGAGAACTTTTTTTGGTTTTGATAAGATAATGAATAAATTTTTTATACTGAAATATTATATCTTATTGCAATAAACACAGTAAATGCATCTTACTAATAATATAAGATTTGATATTATTTTTTCGTATCTATAAAATAATGATAAAATTAGTATTCAACAAATTGATTCAAGTAACAATCTATCATATTTGTTCACTAAAATATTTCATAATGCAACATTTAAAACATTGGTTCACAATATTGAAATGCAATATATTACAAATATTTAGTGATATTGTAAATAGAGAGAGTTTAACACTGTATTCTTTTTTTCTTAATCAAAGATTTTGTCCAATTAAATTTTTCTTGTAAGGTTTTTAATGAGATAGTATATTATTTATAATGCGAAAATATTGTTTTTTTTTTTCTTCACTAGTTTTTTTCCCACTGAATTTTTACTAATAAAATTTTAATGAGACATATTCTTTGTAAAGATAGACATCCAATGGAGAGTGTTATAAATATATAGATTAATATGGATGTCTATTCATTTATACCACTATTCATAAATTTTTATATTTAAATTTAATTTTATTATACCATTTATGATTTGTAATTTATGATGAATTTATATTTTATAATTTATAATAGAGATAAATCTTATAAATAGGGGTTCTATTACTTTATATGATACACTAAAAAAATAATATAAAACTCTTTCTTTTATATTTTTATTATTGTTATTATTGTTTTGTTTATTTTTTATAACAGAATTTACCAAAATATATATATAATTTCAGAATAGTCTTCAAAGTTTGGGTGCCATCGTCATGCAGCAGAAATTAAGAGAATCTGAAATAACACAATCAACACCAATAATACCAATAATAAAACCAGTCTGTGTTTCAGAACTAATATAATTTCATTCATTTCTGTTTGAAATCATTTTTTTTTCTCCAATTTCTTTTCTTGCAATTTCAGAGACCCAAACTAAGAAATTATTAGAACCAAAAAGACAGTAGAAAAATCATTTCAAGTTAGAAAGTACAAAAAGATCATATCTTTTGAATGTAAAGGAGAACATGAGAAACTAAATTATTCATTTTTCTAATTTATAACTTGTTACATTGGATTATATTTTTCTCAAATATTTAACTAGTAGCATGCAACATGCAACTGTTAACCTCATTTTGTTGTAACATCAATGGTTTTGTTAAATAAAAAATATTAGTACCCTCTCATTTACCTTGACTCCTCATTCGGCAGTAAATCTCTTCCATTTTAGGGGCAGTAAATCTCTATTGTTTTAGGAGGTGTTTAGTTGACCAACTAAGGGTGTGTTTGATAGAACGATGGCTAAATATGCAATTGGTATAAAAGTGCGATTGCCAAATCGCCAATCGCTAAAAGTAGCTTATATCTGCTTATGAAATTTGCCGATTGAAAAAAATTTTTGCTATAATCGAAGTTTTTAGTTGGCCAACCAAACATCACAAATTTTCCCAATTGACGACGCGTATGTTGGTAATCGGCAATTAGGGGTATTTAGTTGACCAACCAAACAGCCTCTAAACATCCTCTAATTATCGATTGCCAACATGCGCGTCGAAAAAATTTACAATGTTTGATTGACTAACTAAAAACTCCGATTGTGACAATTTATTTTCAATGGCAAATCTTATAAGAAATTATGAGCTGCTTATAGCGATTTACAATTTACCAATTGCACATTTATATCAATAGTACATTGGACAATTGTTAAACTAAACACCCCTTAAATGGAAATCAAACTTAAATTCTCTAAGACTTCACCTGGCTGTGAAGTCCCATTTGCAGAAAAAAACAACTGTAAATTGCTTGAGCAAGCCTGTTTGTGTGACAATATCTATTTATTACAGAACTTCCACCTTACATCTAATCAAGTACAGTTTTTGCGCATAACAAAGAAGCTATCACTCACCATTTACCAAACCATTAGTTTTTTTTCGAGTAAATATGATATTATTACCACTTTTTATACAGAATTGGCGGTTTCCAACAAGAGAACTGCCATAATAGACTTTCACAGGGAAGAGTTTGCAGGCTCAAACTTAAGTGATATACTATTGACACAATGGCGTTCGTCTGTTGGTGTTCGAAATCCTTCACCTTTAAAAACATGCCCTAGATGTCCACCACAAGCTGCACATGTAATTTCGGTTCTCATGCCATCTGGATCTGGCTGATAACACAATACATTGCCAATCTTGTTAATAAGTCTTTAGTACAGAAGAATTGCCATAAGTTCTCAAAGACTAATAGAGCAGAAGGGAAAACTAGTACAAAAGAAGGGGAAGAAACCTCACATTGCAATTTATGGCTCCAGGAAGACCCTCATAAAAAGCTGGCCAACCGCAACCAGAATTGAATTTGGTTGTGGATCGATAGAGAGGAGTCCCACATCCTGCACATTTGTAGACACCATCTTCATAAAACTTGTCGTATTCCCCTGTGCCTGGATACCTGCATGGCAGGAAGAATTACATATTGCTGTATGATATATAACAAAAAACCTTCGAAGATATCAATTGTAAATTTCTGAGCTTGCAGCATTTGGCCAGCAACAGAAATTTAAAATTAGATAGGGAAACAATATGATTATATGAATTGTAATTTATGTCTCTAGTCCTCCATTTAATCTTTTGAGGAATAAATGCAGAAGAAGAGATGCTTGAATTCTACTTTTTGATTCCTATGAACTCTTGAGCACAACAAAGCATAATACATAAATGGAAGGTTGAAATTGATTTGATGTGTTTGATGTAATCTATACCCTGCTACTATTATTATTTTATTTTTTTGCCATCTATTGCTATCTAAACCTGTAATAGGTTCCCATTGCTTTCATGCAAACATTTCATTAGAAAACTAAGTCTCGCCCTTTCCAGTATATTGAAAAAATAACTACTACAAATTAATAAGAAAATTTCAGCAAAATAACTGGTTTTATGTCCTGAAAATGACAAACTCTATCTTCTTCCACTCATGTCACCTCTCACACTCCCCTCCTTTATGGACCTGGTAGTTACAGCAGTCAATATCTTGTACTCAGCTATGTTAGCAATTTTGGGCATCACCACTTCATTAGCTTTACGATCTCATCCATAGGAGCATGTGAACATCTTCGCAAGTTGCTCATTTCACTGAAAGAGAGCAATAAAAGGCTACATCTAGTAATCAGTGTGGAAGTCTGTTAACCTTTTCACAAACAAACACAAGATTTCTGGCTTTTGCAAATCAATGATGAAGACAAGGAAGATAACCATATGATAGTTAATTGTTAATTGGCTGCTAAATTCTGTTCATATTCCCTAAATATAAGAGAATGACAAAAGGATTTTCACCTCTCAGTTCTCAAACAGGAGCTTCTTGCACAAGAGGTAAAAAAATCCAGTACCAGTCCCTTGGGTTAACTTTGAGATGAACCCACCGAGTTCTCTCTTTCTTATTGTATGAAAATCTTTCATTCTTCCCAATTATTTGAAGCTAGCACCAAAACTACAGAACGATAGAGATGATATTGATTAAGAGGTCAGGTTAAAGATTAAAATTCCCTTTCCTCCTCTTCCTCCTCCTAGGGGGTAAGGTTCACATGCAGTACAATTTAATGCACATATCTCATCTTTAGGCATATTTAAGCACGTGCCATGAAGATTAATTATTTCTATTAGGCTGTATTGCAACTAAACAACTGAAAATATTTTCTGATGGGCAAGTTATTTTCTAGAAACGAACCAAGCCTAAAACAAATCTAAGCTTTAAAAATAAAATTCTTGGCTACTGCAAATGTAACTGGTACTTCTGGTAGTCCTAGATAAGCATTTGATACTAATCAAGTATTAGAATACATACTTTACAGGTAATTAAAAGAATAATCTCGCAAGAAAAATTAAAGCTTTTTAATTTTTATTTTTATTTTTTTTTTGACAAACGCTTGCATTCCATGTGAGAATGTCAAAGATTATGTATAATTGTTAACTGTATCTCTTACCTAATAACCAAACACTAAAAGTCATGTCCATGTTTCCTCGAATTCATAAACATTATCTCTAACAAAAACATTTTCCCATTAAAACCTGAATCACTACAATAGCCACAGGCCACAGAAGCAGAAATCAAGGATAATATTCTTAAGGCAACTGATTGAAATAATAACATAGTTCAAACAATCACATGAATTCAAATGCAAAACTTTAAACTACTACAAAAATTAGAACAATGAATTAAACCCAAAATTAAGAACAAATAAAATCTTACTCTGTGCCTTTCTGTCTCAAAATCCGAAATTGTTCAGGTGACAAAATCGCACTCCACTCCTCCTCTGACTTCTGGACAGGCCTAGGAACAGCCATGGCAATAAGCCCACCACGAAAGGTACGTTTTTTATTATTGTACAAGGACCCACCAAACCCAAAAACAGAAAAAGAGTTGACTGCGAGTTTTGATGATGAAAATCTGAACTGGGTTTTGTTAAAGGAGGTAGAAAGAGAGTGAAATGGAGAGCGAAGGTTGAAGAAAGTGGGTTTGGTAGTAGTGGTGATGAGATAGGTTCTGGTGCAGGAAAGAGGTGAAGTTTTGATAATGTTACCGAATCCCATTATTTGGGGTGATGAGAGAGACGAGATTTGGATAGTGTCACCTCTAGGTGTTTTTCTTGCAAATATAAATATTTCTTTCAATATTATTTATATTTAAAAAAATAAAATTGATTTTATCCATTGGTGTTAATTTTAAGGGGAAAAATTATGAAAATGAAAATTATTTCCTTTAAAAAAATAAAAAATTGAGATTATCATTAAATCTTATTTAGTTTCAATTAGGTTAAAATTTTCATTTTTCATCTATTTAATTTAATTTTAAATTTATTTATTTGAATTATTATTTTTTAACGAATATTTTTAGAATACTTATTAGAAAAATCATTTATAATTCATAGTACATTTCAGATTTTGGTAATTTAATATAATCTTTTAATTTTTTTTAGTATATATGAAAAACAATACTTAATGATTAGATAAAAGCTAAAGAGTATAATTAAAATTAGTTTTTGCTTAGTATTTTGATGCTTTAAAATTCTTTTGAAAGAAAAATGTCAAATTTAAAATTTTGATCTCTAATTTTTATATTGAGTCAAATTGTAATCAAAATTAATAAATAATAGATCAGTGACAATATGACAATGACATAATAAATAGGTCAAGAGGTTCATGTGAATTTAATTTAGATAAGAATTAAAATAGTACTAGGTGTTGCCAAGTGAGCACAGTGCAATGTATAATATTATTTTTGATTCAATCTTATTTGGCTGTATTTTTAATTTAAAAAATAAATAAGACTTATTATATTTTTTTATAAAAAAATTATTATATTTCTATGTCTTTTCAATTATATTTTGAATAAATATGTGAAAATTTAGGAATTTTAAGATGCATTTTGCCTATATTTTATACTTATAATTTTCTAACATTTTATAGCTTCACTTTCAAAATATGGTTATATTATCCATTCACCTTTTGTATTTATATATTTATTTTTTTATGTTTTGGCATACACATTTGTATATTTTATACATATATTGTGCAATTTTTATCAACTATTCAAATATGACCTTGTTTTTTACGAGCTGCCAGAGGTTGCAATTATCGAATTTGGGGAGGCCAATTATATTTCCAAAAAGATTATAAGATGCAACGTATGCCGCCAATAGTCAAAAGCACACATGAACCAACCTGATAAGATTCAATTGGATACTTACCCTTAACATAAAGTGATCTTTTGAATTTTCCATAGCCACAGCTAGTAGATGAACAATACTAATTGAAATGTGAGCAACCACTTCCTTCTAGTAGTGTACTTCCACTTTAATCTTCTTGATAAGAAAATTCATGGCTTCTTTCTACTTAATTCCCATTTGGGTGCTGACCATTTCTTCTCAAACCCTTATATTTGCTAAAGAAAATGAAGCAGAGGCTTTACTAAAATTTAAAGCCAGTCTTGATAACCAATGCCAAGTTCCCCTGTTTTCTTGGGAAAACAGAACAAGCCCATGTAATAACTGGTTTGGAATCTACTGTAATAAAGCTGGAAATGTCATTAATATAAGTCTTTCTAATTCTGCTTTAAAAGGTACACTTCAAAATCTCAATTTCTTGTCTTTTCCCAATCTTAGGAACAATTCTTTACATGGAAATGTTCCTTTACAGATTGGCAATCTTTCTGTCCTCAGTGTTCTTGATTTGTCTTTTAATAGTATAATTGGCTCTATACCTCAATAAATTGGAAGACCACAATCTCTTACAATTCTTGAATTATCAGATAATAAACTTAGTGGTTGTATCCCAAGTTGTACTTGACAAAGTTGTTAGTACTTGGTCTTGGTAGGAACCAAATTTCAGGTTCTATACCTCAAGATTTTGGTATGTTAAGAACTCTGAATTTCCTTTGTTTATCAGATAATAATCTTACTGGTTCTATCCCAACTTCTATTGGAAATCTAACAAAACTTGTCTTCTCTTTTTCTTGATATTAACAATCTTTCTGGTACTCTTCCTTTAGAAATGAACAATCTCATTTTCTTGAGATCTTTTATAATAGAGTCTAATAAATTAAGTGGTCATTTACCACAAGATAGATGTGTTGGTGGGTTACTTAAATATTTTTCAGTTTTTGACAATGATTTTTCTGGTCAAATCCAAAGAAGCTTGAGAAATTGTAGTAGTTTAGTGAGAATAGATTTGAGAGAAACCAACTTACAGGAAATATCTCTGAAGTGTTTGGTACATACCCTTTTCTGAAATATGTAGATTTAAGTGAAAATATATTCTTTGGTGAATTGTCATGGAAATGGGAGCATTTTCAGAATCTAACAACTTTGAAAATGTCAAAGAAAAATCTCTCTGGTGAAATACCTTCCATTCTTGGAAAAGCAACTCAAATTTGTTTGCTTGATCTCTCTTCGAATGGCCTAGTTGGGAAAATTCCGAAGGGATTGCTGATGTCAACACTACTACAACTCAATCTTGAAAATAATAATCTTTCAGGTAGCATTCCTCCTGAAATAGGAATTTTGTCTGATCTTGAATGTCTTAACTTAGCATAGAATAATTTAGGTGGAGCAATTCCTGAACAGCTTGGAGATTGTTCAAGATTATTGTTCTTGAATCTTAGCAAGAACAAATTTACAGAGAGTATTCATTCAAGGATTGGCAATCTAGTCTCTCTTGAAAGTCTTGATCTTAGTCTAAATTTGTTGTTAGGGAAGATACCAGAGCAATTCGGAGAGTTGCAACGATTGGAGATGTTGAATCTTTCTCACAATATGTTGTCAGGTTCCATTCCTACTACTTTTGATCATTTGTTAAGCTTGATGATAGCACATGTATCTTTCAATAAGTTAGAAACCAATATCCCTAATACTAAAGCCTTTCTTGCGGCTCCATTTGAGGCACTTAGAAACAACACATTACACTTATGTGGCAATTCCCCTCTTCTAAAGGCATGTGCAATTCTCATTCTTGCCCACAAAAAACACTTGGAAAAAGGGTAACAAAGTTGTGTATTTGATTATTTTCTCTCTTTTGGGAAGTCTATTTTTATTTTGTATGTTAGTTGGAATTTTATTTATCTTAAAAGCTAGAAATAATAATAAATTTAACTCAAGAGAAGCACATTCAAAAGATGTTTATACAATATGGAGTGAAGATAATGAAATGCAATATGAAAATATAATCGAGGCAATAGAGGAGTCCAATTCAAAGTATTGTATTGGAATACGAGGATATGGAGTCGTTTACAAAGCTATGCTACCAACAAGTCGTGTAGTTGCTGTAAAAAAATTTCATCAAGATGGTGAAATGATTAACTTAAAAGCATTTAGAAGTGAGATTGATGTGTTGACGAATATACGCCATCAGAACATTGTGAAGTTATATGGTTTTTGTTCACATCCTAAACATTCATTTTTGGTGTATGAATTCCCAGAAAGAGGAAGTTTGAGAAATATTTTAAGTAATGAAGAACAAGCAATGGAATTAGATTGGGCAAAGAGGCTAAATATTATTGAAGGAACAGCTAATTCATTGTTCTATATGCATAACCATTGCTTTCCTCCGATCATTCATCGAGACATTTCTAGCAACAATGTTCTTTTAGATTCAAAGTTTGAAGCTCATGTTTCTGACTTCGGCACGGCTAGACTCTTGATGCCTGACTCCACCAACTGAACCTCATTGGTAGGAACCTTTGGTTATACCGCTCCAGGTGAACATCTTGGCTTAACTAGTATATACATATATACTTTTTTGATTTATTTTGCTTAATTTTGATTATCATATTTTAATAATAATTATAAGCATGATAAATTTTTTTTTTGCAGAGCTTGCTTACACGATGAAAGTAAATGAAAAATGTGAAATCTATAGTTTTGGAATGGTGATGCTAGAAATAATAATGGGTAGATATCCAAGAGATCTCATTTCATCTCTTTCGTTATCGCCATTATCATCATTGACAGCAGCAGCAGCATCAACAGCATTGCCCTTATCAATTGATCAATATACACTAGTAAAGGATGTGATCGACCAACGCCTCCCAACTCCAGAAAACAAAATTGCAAAGTGATGTATAATGCAAAACTTGCATTTACATGCTTGAATGTCAATCCACAACTAAGGCCAACCATGAAACAAGTTTCTTTGGAGTTGGCAACCAAATGGCTTCCATTGACAAAGACATTCTCTTCAATTGAGATGGGAGAAATATTGGTTTAAGGGCTAGGATTTTGAAATATATATCTTTTGTATTTGCTATTGTTATATTTAGTATATTATTAATTCTTTTCTGTTTCACTTTTCATGCATCCAAATTTAGGGTAATCTCAAATTATTATTAATGAAAAGTAAAAACACAATAAAATCACAGTAAAATAAATCAAAATAAAAAATTTAAAAAATAATCTAAAATTAAAAAAGACCCTTTTTATATCCTAAATGAAGGGATTTTGGAATTGTAACGGACTCATTTTAATTTAAAGGGTTTAATGACACGTAAGCTCGAGAATCATTATTGATTTATATATTATGGGCATGTAACTCATTACGAATTAAAAGTTAGGACCTATTAACCGTCTACCGTTAAGGAAAACACTACTTAAACCTTCATTTATATTTCTACATATTCAGATGGTCTAGAAATTCATAGTAAACACTAGGGGTGGAAGTCAAACTGATCAAATCAAACCGAAAATCGATGGTTTTATAGTTTATTTAGTTTAATTTGATTTGAAAAATAAAGTAAATCGAAAGTTCGGTTTAATTTGCAATTTAAACATTTTTTCTTCAATTTCAAATCGAATCAAACCGAAGTTTTTTTATATATATATATATATTATTTTTTACTATTATTATAATTAAATATATTTTATGTTATTTTATTTTATTTTATACACAACCACATTTTTTTAACCTAATATTAATTTAAAATTTTAAAAAATATCATATATGAAAATTAACTATAAATAAATAAAAAAGAGTCTAATTATTGAGAAAAAATATAAGCTTTGGGTATGTTAATTAATGAAATAGATAAGTTTTGAATTATATAATATTAAACTATTTTTTAAATTTTTTATTACTGATACTTTATCGATATTTTTTCCTAAATTAATAATGAAATTGACAAATCAAAGATATTTAAATCGCATTAAATGAAATCGAAATTAACGATTTAATTATAATAATGATTTTGTTTAGTTTGAAGATTTTTCAAATCGAAAATATTGATTTAATTTGATAACAACCCTTCTAATTAACCAAACCAAAGTGATGTCACCATTTTAAGCACTCTCCACATCAAGACTATATAAGATTCATGGTTAAGCTTTAATTTCAGAAGTAACTCTCTTTTTCGCCTTGCATTGGAAGAAGAAGAGATGGAAATAGCTTTGGTGCAAAAATTTTATATCAAACTGTATAACTTTTTGTTATCCTAATCTTTTTTTTGAAACAATTGTATCCTTATTTAAAAACTTAAAAGTAGTCATATATTCAAAGTGACAATAAGGATAAAGTGTCTTTCTTTTCTTCTAGTTGACTTGCCATAAATATTAAATAATAAGAGTGATACCCATATTTTTAACTTGGGTTAATAATAAGTTAAGCGTTATATTCAATATCAATTGCACATATTTCACATAGAGTTTTCACACAAGAGATTTGCTTTTATATCCTTGTCACAAGACATCATTCCTTTCGATTGATGCTCTAAATGCATAGGAACTGCACATTTTTTCTCATTTCACTAGTTCTGCACTATACTGTACTCCAACAAAATGCTAGTCTATATTGAAAAAGAAAAACAATGAAATTAGTTGTACAAATAAAAGAGAGTTTTTACACTTTTTTATCCCCATGTTTTTACAGATTTTATTATTAAGGACTACATTCATCAGTAATCCAAATTAAAAATGTGGACATCACTCTTATTATTTAGTCATTGTAGCAAGCCAACTGAGATAGAGATGAGATATTTTATACTTATTATCACTTTGGGGTAAAATTACTTTTAAGTTTTCAAATTAGGATATAATTGTTTAAAAAAAAATATTAGGATAAAATTGTAAAAGATTATAAAGTTTGAGATATTTTAGATCATGAAGTTAATTTTATATTTAATATTAAAATACTCTCTTCATTTTTTTATATAAGTCGCTTTGGAGGAAGGTACAAAAATTAATAAATTAATTATTATGCCTTAATTTTAATATAAAATTATTAATATAACCATATTTATTGTATGACTTTACTAATTGCAAAACTGATTGAAAGTATAAATTTGATTCTTAATTAGGGGTAAAATTGGAAGAAAATAATAAATATAATATTGAAATTTGAGAATAACTTATAAAAAAAAAATTTCTCCAACTCTAAAACGACATATATAAAAAAATGAAGGGAATATTATTTTTGTAGTTGACTAACTATATCTTGTTGAAAATATGAGTGGAAGAATTGTTTTACTTTATTAAAATACAAGAATTTGTTATGAAAAATAAACAAAACAATGATAAAAACAATAAAAAGAATAATAATAAAAATGTAGAAGAAATAATTTTCTATTGTCTTCTTAGTGTGTATTGCAAAATAATATGAACTCCTATTTATAGAGTTCATCTCCACTATAGGTTATAATATATAAACTCACCATAAATTACAATATAAATGGTGCAATAAAATTAAACTTAAATATAAAAACTTATGAGTAGTGGGATAAATGAATGGATATCCACATTTATCTATATATTTATAACACTCCCCCTTGGATGTCGATTTTTACAAATGATATGCCTCATTAAAACCTTACTAGTTAAAACTTAGTGGGAAAAAAAATTAGTGAAGGAAAAATAGTACAATATTCCCGCATTATAAATAGTATACTGCCTTATTAAAAACCTTACTAGGAAAACCCAATGGAACAAAATCTTTGGTTACAGTGCTAAACTCCCCTATTTGCAATATTACTAAATATCTTTAATATATTGCATTCCAATATTATGAACCAATGTTTTGAATGTTGTATTAGGAAATGTTTTAATGAACAAATATGCTAGATTATCACTTGAACCAATTTGTTGAATACTAATTTCACCATTATTTTGTAGATATGAAAAAATAATATCATACCTTATATTATTAGTAAGATGTATTTAGTGCGCTTATTGCACTAAGATATAATATTTCAGGACCAAAAATTTATATATTATCTTCTTTAACTGAAAAAAGTCTATATTCACATTAAGTGATTGAACAACTATTGAATTATTCAATAAATGTGCTTTATATATAAAATTATAAATGAATTTTTTGTATATAAGTTAACTGATAAATAAAAATTTCTTTTGCCAAATGTTCAATTTGTAATCGAGACATAATTTTAATTTTTTAAAATAATTCAACTTAAATTCATTTTTCAAACAATATGTTACTTTTAGAAGTTATTTAGGAATTTTAATAATATTCAAATAATCAATATATACAATAATTATGGCAAATTTATATATAAATTTTTCTATAGTATTGCTTTTATATTTTACTTTGAACAAGTATTCACTAAGGTGATTTTACCTTATGAGTCCAAATTGTTTTAATTCATACAAAGGTCTTTATAATTTAATTGAATAAATTTCTTAAAAATTTAAATTATATTTTTCTAACATTTTAAATCATTCAGAGATTTTAATATAAATATCATTATCAATTGAGTCATATAGATAAGTTGTGATTACATCAATTATATACATATCAAGTCTTTCATACATTGCTATATTAATAAAATATTAAAATATTATTACATCCACTACAGAAGAGTATATATCTTCATAATTGATTTCATATTTTTGCAAAAAATTTTGTGTAACAAATATTGCTTTGTATTTTATAATTTTATTTTTCTTATTTCTTTTTCGCACAAAAATTTATTTGTATCTAACAGTTTCATATCTTCTAGTATTTGGACTACTAGTCCGAAGTACTTTTCAAGAGAATCAAATTCTGCTTGTATTATATCTTTCTAATTTGGTCAATCAACTCTATTTCAACATTATTAAACAAATCGTGGTTTAAGATCATTATTTTCATTCATAAAAATATGTTATATTATATGTAAAATAGTAATCAACAACAATTTCATCTCAAATCTATCTTTTTTAATAACTAACATAATTTATCAATATCTATTCATTTTTACTAATTACAGGTATATATATTTCTTCAGGAAGTGTATTTATATTAATATTTGTATTTTAAATACAATTATCTTTATTGTTTATTCTTTTTCTCTTTCAAAAATTTTTATCCTTATAACCAATAGCCTCACATGCTTCAAGCATATTTGAAATTTATTAATATTAATAAATTGTCCTTCTAGGATAACAATATAAATTAAAACATTAACAGTTGTTATATGAGATTTTGTTACTCGTTTTAAATCAGCAAATGCCTCCGGCAATTGATTTGCTAATTTTTGCAGATAAATTAATTTATAAACTTCTTATTCATATTGTTTTGTATTTCTCAACTTTTATTATCCCTCCTAATACTGAAAATATTACTTCATCCAATGATAACCTGCAAATCGAGCAGTAAATATATCTCCCATTAATGACTCAAAATATTTAATTATTGAGGGAGATTTATATCAAATTTATATTTCTAACATCTTTTGAGGATTCATCTTAGTGCATTGTGGTGAAATAATTAGGATATATACCACAAATTTAAAAATTCTTAGATGAAAAATATATAGTTTTTGACCAAAAGTCAATTGATTAATTTGAAAAATCTTCTAGTTCTTTAATGGATTCAACGTGAATTTTCAATTTTTTTTTCATTATTTTTAAACCAAGATAACCTAACTTATCATTCTAAATAATAAAAATATTTGGATATATAAACTTCTGGTTTATTATAAGATTATTTTCAATTCCACTAATTTTTGTATAATACAAATCAGAGAAAATAACAGAAAATTTTTCACTATATTTTTCTACCCGAAATAATACTTGTAATATGGAGGTATTATTAATTCATCTCATTTACTGTCTCAATATGATATTCATTACCGTGAGTATTTTTAAAATTTAACAAATTTTCATGAGATTTTGGAGAAAATAATGTATTTTGTATAATAAATTTTGTTCCTCTTGTGATAATATATTGGTTTTTCTGGAGTTTTCAATTATTTTTTATTTTACCAGAAACAATTGTCTCACCCATTTTCAAATAAGAAAAATATTTGGCTTTTTTAAAATTATACGAGTTATTGCACTATTTACAATATATATATATCGAAATCAATTCTCCCTTTTAATATTTTCAAAAAATTATTTGTCACATCAACGTGAACAATATCTATATGATCATAATCAAAATAATTATTGTTAGAAATAAAATTTATATGCACATTTTTCTCTTTTTTTACGATGCTCGATAAATATCAATAAAATATTTTATCATATGATAAATCCGTAACTAATTGTTTTTCATATCATATCAATAATATTTACTTTAAAAATTTTATCCACTTTTTCTATTTTTATTTATGTATAATTTTATCCCACTTCTAGTAGTGATGAGTATTCTTATGATATTTTTTTATTCTTATGAAAAGAATAACTTCATAGTATTATTGTTATATATTACCACATTCACTTCAAGAAATGTGATAAAACCAGTAGGATGTGTTCCATGAATTTTTTTTATTAACGACTTGTTATTTTATTCAATTAAGTATGACTACATTCACTTCAGGAAATGAGATTAAACTAGAAGGCATGAAATTAAATCATAATTTTTTTATAATTTTTTTATCGATATTTCTACTGCATGAGCATATTCGATAAATGAAAAATATTAACATATCATTATTTGTAAATATTCTCTACACATTAAGAGTTAATTCTAACAAAAAATCAACATATTTAAAAAAAAAAAAGAATAACTTTGCAATATCAAAATAAATAAATTCACTATCATTATCAATACATGATTAAATAAAAAAAATTATAATAATTATTCTATTTTTTTTCACTTATATTTTTATAAGATCTCAAATATAAATCATTTTTTTTTTACTTCAAATTATATTTTAACAAGTATAAAATATTATAATCTATACAAAAACAAATATCAAAATTATAGTAGAAAATTTTTATGTTAGATGTAGATTGAAAAATAAAATGATAATGCATAAAAATAGAATTTACTTATTCAAATACCTAAATTAAAATATTATCAAGAAAAAACTTCAAACTTCAAATACTTAAATAAAAATGTTATCAGGAGAAAAATCTTTAAACCTTTTGAATAAGAAAGTTATCAAATGTATCATAGAGAATAATTTTGGTAATATAAAAACAAAATAACTTCGATCTACCCATTAAAAAAAAACTATAAAACATATAAGTATAATATTATTATTAATCAAAAGTAATGAAACATAAATTATAAATATAAAGACAATGACAATATAATAATTTTCTATAAAAATAATAAGCTAATATATTTTAGTATATTTTCATAAATATAAATAATTTATTAAGATACTAAAATAAATATGAAATTGATATTTTAAAAGTAAACAAATTTACTTAGATTTGATTGCTTAAAAATAAAGAATTGTGTTGAGAACGTGTTATGAAAAATAAACAAAATAATGATAAGAACAAAAATAAGAATAAAAACAATAATAATAATGTAAAAGAGAGATTTATATTATCTTCTTGGCGTGTATACAAAGTAATATGAACTTTTATTTATAGGGTTCATTTTCATCATAGGTTACAATATATAAACCCACTATAAATTACAACATAAATGATATAATAAAATTAAACTTAAATATAAAAATTTATGAATAATGAGATAGATGAATGGACACCCATATTTATCTATATATTTATAATATGTAATTGATTATTAACAATTTATTTTATGAAGTATTTGTAATTAAAGTTTAACCACTTAGCAATGTGATATGAATTAAAATTTAAACACAACAAACATAGAAAATTAAGAAATTAAAA
>CANXYC011286829.1:0-42671 GCA_948193065.1 Aleurites moluccanus
TTGTTATTTTTCAATGTTTTTTTATTTTTTTTTTTTTTTTTTTTTTTTTTTTTTTTTTTTTTTTTTTTTTTTATATAATATCATAGTATTCAAGTTTATTTAGTCTAAATAATTTATATTTAAATAAGGATAAACTCACAAGAATATATTATTTAAATATTTATTTTAATTATTCATAAAATTTAAATTCAAAATTTTATTTAAAAAAAATAATTTATTAACACTCAAATTAATAAATATTAATATAACATGAGCTTTATAATTATGCATATCATCTTATTTAAACCACCTGTCTAAAGTCCAAAAGTCATGTCTATTTGATATCCTATAAATATATTTCAATCTCTATTAGCCACATCTTTCATTAAATAGACCCAATCATTTATTTTTTGAAAAATTATTATTGAATACATAATGAATATAAAATATAAATTTTCTCTTTCTAAATTTTATTCAACATTTTATTTAAAAAAAAACAACTCTCAACACTCAAAATATTAGTAGATCATAACTTTTCTAACCATTCCTTTCGTCTTATTTAAACCACTTGCCTAAAGTGCAAATATTAAGTCTATTTGATATCCTAAAAATATATTATGATTCTCATTCGCCACATCTATCATCATATGGACACAATCATTTATTTTTTGAAAATAATTTATTGAATATACAGTAACAAATATAATGTATTTTTACTCCGATAAAATATAAATTTTATCTCTCTATTTATTATTTTGAGTAAAATTTATATTTTACTTGAAATTTCATTTAAAAAAACTAACTCCTTAATATTTGAATTAACATGTATTAATACAGCATGACCTTTCTAATCATTCCTTCCGGTGTTATTTAAATCACTCGTCTAAAATCCAAATGTTAAGTCTATTTGATATCCTCAAAGTATAATCCGATTCTTACTTGCCACATCTATCATCATATGGACACAATCATTTCTTTTTTGAAAAATTATTATTGAATACGCAGTAATAAATATAATGCATTTTTACTCCGATTAAATATAAATTTTCTCTCTCTAAATTTAATTAAATTTTATATATTTATAAACTCATAATATAATACATTTTAATTCACCTGATATGCTAAATAATTATACACTAAATAATTTTAAATCTTCAAGTGTATGCCTCCGAAATAATTCTATGCTTATTTCTTTCAAAAAAATAAAAAAAAAGGTTGGTTCGTTAAGTTAATATATTAATTGGAAAACTCAATTTTAAATCTCCAACTTTTGGTATTTAAAGAACCCTAAAGACTTAATTAATAATAAAAACAAAAACAAAATATGAATGACAACAAAAAATGAAAGGAATATACATTGCACAATAGCCAAATTTCAAAAAAGTTATTTTACTTTTTATTTTATTCTCCATTTTTTTATTATTAAAAAACACTTAGTACAAACACAATCGAATCCTTTTAATCAGTAATCATAATTAAGACTTAAAAAATTATTGTAAATAATTAATTGATATCTTAATCTAATGATAAAATAAAATTATTTTACAAGTGAGTATCATAATTTGAATTTTATCGTTATTAAATTTCAAGAAAAATCATATATTATTTAATTAATAAAATTTATCAAATGAATAATAAAAAAAAAAAACCTTTCATTGAGCCGAATCTCGAATATCCTACAGCATGGAGAAATTTTATTTATTAATTTATTTTAAGAAACGAGAAGTTAATGAAAGAAAAAGTCATTTAGTTATTTAATGATCTTAAGTGACAGAGATTTTGATATGGAGATAATATACTAATTATAATAACATTTAAATCATTAAAATATTCAAAAGTCTGATAATAATTTCTCTCTTGGTTCAGAACTTCAAGATGAAGGAGAATAAAGAAGGTGGTCCCGCCCATGCTGTTTAAAGCTAACCACTAAAAAGACAAACGTAGTGCGCAGTTCCATTACCACGTGGTTTATTAACAAAGGCCAAAAACCACAGCCGCGTCAGTCGTCTTATAGAATTAACGGTTCTCGTCAATTGATACTGATTGTCCGACAAATCTTCTAATTGTTATGTTTCTCATATTTTATTTTATATTTTGTTCGCATTATATTATTTATTTTTTAAATTATTTTAATAATTAATTATTTTTTATATATAATGTGATATAAAAAAAATTATTTTAATTAAATAAAAATAATTTAATTTATTTAATTTTAAATTAAAATATATAAAAAATAAATAAAAAATTATATATAAATATTATATTTAAAATTATTCATATATATTTTTAAATATTCTAATTTTAATTAAATAAAAAAGTAAAAAAATATATTAAAAAAAAGAGAGAAGATAATAATATTTTAAAGGTAAAAGTATATAAAAAAAATATATAATTAATTATTATATTTTAATACTGTCAATAAACTTGATCATTTCTTATATTTTATTTATTTTTTCATTAATATATATAAAACATAAGAGAAAAAATATATATTATTAATTATTTTAATTTTAATTAAATAAAAAATGATTTTTAATTAAATAAATAAAAATAATTTTCAAATATATAAAAATAAGAAAATAAAATAAATAATTAAAATAATAATTTTATTTATTTTAATTTTAATTAAATAAAATAATTAATTTTTATTTAATAATTATTTTATTTTATTTTATTTTTTTATATTTAATTTAAAAAAATTAATTAAAAAAATTAAAAACTAAATTATAATTTATCAATTACTTCTTAATTTATATAGAATTTAAAAACAAAAGTTAACTAAAAAAGAGAGCTGAATTACAGATTTAAATAATATTATAATTAAAATTATATTTTAAAAAAATATTAAAAATTCATATATTTTTAAGACTAAATATAAATTTAAAAATTATAATTTATCCCTAAAAATAATATAAATAACAGATAAGATAAAAAATTCAAACCATCTGTGATATCTCTTCACGTGACATGGGAATAGAAAAATACAAAATCCTCGTTCTGCCACATGTTTGAAGGCGGCAAAATGTCACTCACACGTCACTGTGAAAAAATATTAGACGGGCATATTTAGGTGAAATATTTGAATTGGATGTGCTACTTTGAAATTTGACGATCTTTTGTAACATTTCAAGGATTCCATTGTTATTATCCTTAAAACTTTACGTATTTATATAAATATCATTTTGATTTTTAAAATTGAAAAAATTAAAATTTTTAATTCTCTACAATATTTTGGGGGATAAAATTCTTTTAGGGATCGATCATCACATAATAAATTTTTATTTGAAAAATTAATTTTAAAAATATAATATATAATTATATGTATTAAAATAATATATAAGACAAATAAATGAATATGTAGGACGAATTTACTAATATCTAATTTCATGCCATTTATTTTACTTGCCTTATTAAGATATGATTTTACAGATGGATTAAGACTAATCAAAATGATCATTTTTAATTTATTTTTTAATAATTATATATTCTAAATTTATATTACATATTTAAATTAATTAATGATAAAATATTTTAATTAATATAACTATTTTATTAATATTTTATTAAGTAAAAATAGTATTACTATATTTTTTAGCTATATATTTATTTTATTATATTAGTGCATTTTATATAAATAAAATTTATTCATTTGTTTCGTCATTATTCTAAAAATTATGAAAAGTAACAAATTCGTTAAAAAGAATTTATGTATATAATTAATTCATAACTTAACCTGTTGTTTTTCTAGTAATTAATTTATTACAAGCTTTATCTTCCGAAACGTGTTATTTTATTTTGTTTTTTGAAATTTGCTAACTATAATAAGTTTCCAAATGATATGTGATAAACTACAATAATATTCTTCATAAATTTAGGAGAAATAATTATTTTATACTGGTGTGCATATAACAATAACATTTTTTTTTTATTATTATTGCTATAAATCTCTCTCTTAATTATTGACTATTTTCCATAAATTGATGCTTATTATAATGAATAAGAGTTTACAATAAAAGTTTGTGAGAAATATTAGTTTTTAAAAAGTTAAATTTCAACGTGGAATCATTCAATTCTACTAATTATTAAGCAACCGACGACAGGAATGTGGCAACAAGCCATTGTTAATTATTTTGGACGCATATAATTGATTATTTTTGGCAGTATAGTCACTAAGACGATAAAAAAAGCTGTCCTTTTCACCTTTGAATTCTTTGGACGGACCAGAAATTAGATGAATTGTTAATTTTCACTATATATTTATATATAGATTTTTTATCCATATGATACTCCCTCGATTATATTGGGTCCCATTTTCCATTAAACAATTATTCATATATAATATTATAAAGCCTAATGGCCTTTAATTTATAGCTCAATTATGAAACCCACCCTAATGGAATTGAAAGAGATAAAGACATGTTGGAAGTCGGTTGGATATGTTATGATATGAAGTGGAAAATAGGGTTGCCATAGCCATGTCGTGATGTATCAACTTCATTATCCTTTAATTATTATCAGCCTTATCTCTTCAATATATTTTCCAAAATAAAATATTTCCCCTAAAGGTGCATATATATTATTATATTACCCTAAAACGACAAAATTATATATCTCCACTTCCTTGCAATTTATTTTTCCTGTCGTCCCCTCCCCCAGCATTTATTTGGCATATATATCACTATCACTCCTCACTAAATATCAGATTAATAATATTAATTTAATATTTGGCATTGAAAATAATAACTAACAACAATTACGTACATATTTTTAACAACATATTACTATTTTTTTTTTATCATACTATCAGCCATAGCTTTTTACTACGAGAGCTTCATGTACGTTAATGGTGCACTATAGAAGTGAATGATCCTTAATTTGGATGGCTAAAAGTGAGGTATTCCAACCTTTTAGTTTCAAATTCGAATCTCACTAATGATGAAAATTATTCAAATTTATTTTTGAAAAAATAATAAAAAAATATATATATATCCGTATAACATGATATTAAAGAATTAATTTTAATAAATATAATAAAGAGTATAAATTCATTTGTGGTCATCTAATCTAATCTTTGAAATTTTTTTTAGCATCATTTATTAATTATTATGTAAAATATTAAATTTATTACTTATATAGTCCATGAAAATCATATCATTTATATATTAATAAATTTACTCATGAACTAATTAATCTCTATATATTATAATTTAGTAATAGATTTTTATTTTTTATTTTTGAGATATACTCATTTGTCTGTCTATTTGGAGCAGCTGAGGTTTTTCTTTCTCCCAACAATTTCTTTATGGGAATAAATTTTTTTCCTTTGTACCAGACATTTGATTTGTATAATAAGAACATAAAAATTCCTAACAATGAGAAAAAGTGTGTGTATCCACCATTGCAGGCTGTATACATTTGTGTTCTCTGCCACTGTGATGGAGGGGACCAAAAATCTGATCAAAAGCTTATCTTATTCACTTTAAATCGGATGGATTCCATTTTTTTGGACTCAATATTGGAAAAAGATGTTCTCATCGTCACAGTTCACAAGTTTTTTTCCTGCACGTTTCAATAAATCTCTCTACTCTTTCATGTTAATTGAAGGTGCGGACCACTTCATATTCATCATGTTCAGCAACTATTATCCATTATTGGCGCGTTGTCTATATGGATTTTTTTTTATTGTTTTTTATACAATAGTAAAATTCTTTATTTATTTTATTTTTACACCAATAATTTAATTTGTTCAAAGACATAGTGAAGATGGAATATCCCATATGCTTAAAGCTGAATCATAATTTCATATTTGAATTTTCAATCATTAATTTAAAATATTTATTTGAGATGAGAGGAAAAAATCGAATTTAAGTATATTACTCCGATAACATATGCATTTATTATTATATTATATTTTGATGTGTAATTTAAAATATTTGACAAAGGTATAAATTGTATTAAATAATTTACCAAATTAATAATTAGAACTTTGAGATCTAAGTATCCTAATTGAAACCAAAATTACCAAATAATTTAAAATTTAATGATTGATAATTTATTTTGAAATATAATTAAAACATCAAAGTTTAATTATTACCTTAAATAATCAAATATTTGATCACTAAAACAAATAAACTTCAGATTTAAAAATATAACTTGGTTGATCTTTTAAACAAAGGTTGATCTTTTCATTTTGTTCAAAAACAAAAGAAAGTGGAAAATATCATATTCAAATCCTTCATCCATCAATATTATAGGAATTTTAATTTTTCTTCCATTAGATTAAAATTTTTGAAAAAAATTATTAAAAGTAAAAATTATTCATATTAGATAGTCCACAATATTTTTCAGTCCTTTTAATCACAATATCTGGTTAATTAAATTATAGTCAATAATCATGAACCACAAAATGTAATAAATAATAAATTAATAATCAACATCCTAGAGAATAAATAATTATAAATTAGGTAAAGACCTATTTTAATTTTTAATTTATTGAAATTTTTTGAATTTTATTAATGTTTATTAATTCAGTTCGAATCAAATAAGTTACATTCTAGTTTGGATGAAACAACTGACATGCATATTAGATCAATGAATTAAACTTTCAACGAGTTTGGTGAATTCATATTTACACAGCTACAACAAGCCAAGGCCTTTAAGCAGAAACAACTGCTCAAAACTCAGTAGCTTACAAAATCTTGAGAACATTTCAACACAAAAACAGCTAACTAGTACCGCTGATTAACAAAACTTCAGCACAAAACAATCCTGAAGAATTAATTGCTTGGAAAAATAGACTCAAAGTCTTTTTTTTTTAAAGTATATTCACTAAAATGAAAAGAAAGTATTGAAAACAATTTATTTACCATTAATATGGGTACTTCCACATGAATGATGTACATAAAATTTAAGGTATTATAAAAAAACCTATTGGTTCATACGTGATGGTGATAATGATTTTGACATTGGAACAGTTAAATGGCTATTATTTGCTAAGGACAAAAAACATTAAAATTGACAAATTAGCTTTAAAAGAGTCACACCAGTATACAAATAAATCCAACAGAGGAGTAATTCGAATTTTTTGTTTTCTTATATATCTAAATCTCCTATTATATATTTTCTTTATATTTCATATAATTTATTTTTAAAAAATATTTTGAGATTCAACACAAAATTATTAACAAAAAAATCCGAATTGCTCAAGAAGGTTCCTGTTCTCGCATCCTTATTTATGATAATTACTGAAAATCAACTAACAAAGATCATCCAAGAATCTAACTTAAATAGTTAGAATTAAATATTTACAAGAAGAAAATTTGAATTTGAATTTTTTTTTCTTAATTAAATGTGTTGTTTCATAAAATAAAATTTCATATAATAATTTAACCATGCAAAATTCATTAAAAAAAATCAACCAGCAAAGAGAATAATACCATATATGGATTGATCTTCACCAAAATCAACTCATTTCTCCCATCTATGGATTGGTGGCCACAAGAAATGGTTTGATAATTTGTGTGGGACCTACTAAATATCAAAACATCATCTCGTGGGTACCACTAAAAAAAAGAGACATTGTTTGTGATAAAGACTCCTTTATTATCTATAAGCACGTGGTTCTTACAAATGTTCGATCCATATTGAGTCGTACGTTTTGAATAATTCTATCTCCAATTAATTTCAAATGCCTAATCTGCACATGTTCAATTTTGAATGGCTTAAAATATATGAAAATATTAATTGACACATTTATTATATAAAGAATTATAAATTAGAGAAATTATTAATTTTTCATTAATAAAATAAGAGAAAAGATATAAATATATACTTGAATTATATTGAAAATATTATATTGATATTTTTTTAATGTATAAATATAATTTTAAAGTCATAAAAATAAGATAGAGCCCTTTCATTTTCTTATTTTTCTAATAATTTTTTTATTTATTTTTATAAATATATTTAAATATTTAAAAATTTATAAAATACTCATTTTTATGATCTTAGTATAAACTTAATAATCTTAATATAATATGCTTATTTTTTATTTTTAAATTTATAAAAAATATGAAAATGAATTTTTTATTTGTATTAAAAAATTTAAGAAGAAATAATTTAATTTCTTCTTAAATTATTTTTTTAAAATAAAAAATAAAAATATATTTATTTATTTTTTATTTTTAAATTTATCAAAAAATAAATATATTCTTATTTTTTTTACAATTTTTATTAATTATTTTATAATTAATTAAAAATACAATTAAATAAAAAAATAACTAACATAATGAGATATTTGTCAAGATAAATAATGATTTTTATGCTGAAAATGTGGCTATAGTCTATAGAAAAGCCAAAAAAAAAATTTGTCCGACACATATAAATTATATTAATAATATTCTCATTTTCTGAAAAAAAAAATGAAAAGAAAAATAATGCCAAGACAGGTCAGATCAGATCAAATTTAACGGAAGATAATTGCGGCACTTGTCTAATATATTAATCCAATTTAATATTTTAATTTTAAATTTAGCTTTCCAAAAAATTTAAGAAAAAGACTTGCCAAGTTAATTTAATTTAATTTAACATTCTGAAAATATTATCAAAATTAAAATATCACATCATTAATAAATATTATTAAAATTTATAAATTCGTAAATAAACGTATTTATATGTGAATAATAAAATTCATTCAATTGTTATTGGTAATGTGCAATTGAACTTGGTCTTCTTATTGATATCATATTAAAGCTAATTAGTTGATTTTAAATTTAATACTCATTAATTTATAATTTTTTTATATATTTTATTTTTATTTAATATTATATTAAAGTTTATGAGTCTATAAATTAATTAGTTGATATTAAGTTTAATATCCATTAATTTATAATTTTTTTATATATTTTATTATTATTTGATATAAAATATTTTTTTAATAAATATTTAATGTAAGTAACTTCCATAAATTTAAATTTAAAACTAATTTAAATGAAAATTCAATTATTTTTAGTCGAAATCTAATAAAAAACATTCAAATGACCTGAATAAATGAAAAGTGGCAGGAATTTGGCCAGTCTATACTTGAATCAAGACCGAAATGTATAATCAGTAGAAAATTAATCATCATCGTCAAACCAATCAAGAGAGCTAGGTTAGGGGGGTCTTAATATCCTAATTTTGCCCCCTTCGTCGTAGTCTATTAAAATTAGTGGAGCACTAATTCTGTTGGATTTGACCATAAAACCATATTATTTTATGGTTTTATCCTTTGAGAGAGAAATAGAGACGATTAACCTACGTGACATTTAAAAAAAAAAAAAAATACATTTACATGGACGGATGTAAAGCGGCCGGTGCCAAATTAAAAATAGTATTATTTTTTAAAATTGACCCGTACAAAAATCGAAAAATTTTACTCTATTATCGCCAAATTCAACATAATTAAAATATTTACTTGATGTAATAAAGTAATTTTCATAGGTTTAACATTTTTTTATAGTTTAATTCTTTGGTAAATATTTTTACTGTTAATTTTCTAGATACTTCGTTATTTTTCTTAATCTTTTGTATATAAATTTATTAATTTTATGACTATACAAGGTAATATTTACTACATATATTATTTAAGATTTTAATTATATTTAAATGTAGAGATGGACATAGAAATTTTAAAAAGGGAGTACCCATTATATTTAGTGACAAATACAAAAAGTTTATAACAAGACATTATGATAATAAAATAAATTTATTTAAAAAATATAAAAAAATAAAATAATTAAATATATACTTTAATTAAAAATAATCTAAAATCATTACAATATTATTAAAAAAATGAAGGAAATTAAAAAAAAAATATAAAAAAAATTGAAAGAAAATGACTGAAAATTGAAAAGAAAATGAAGAAAAAGAAAGAAAATAATGAAAATTAGAATTATACAGTGTTTTATTATGAATTAAAAAAATTATTTTTTTAAAATAAAATAATTATTTTATTAATTTTATTTAATTTTAGATATTAAATTATAATTTATCATAAAAATTTTCAAAAATTAAGAAGATACATACCTCTTTATATTATAATTAAAAATAATTTTTTTATTATTAATAAAAAAAATATAAATTTATATTTATATTTTCGACCCTTTAATTAAAATGTTAGATTCGTGCACGTAGATAACTTATTTTAAGTATAATGGCAAACATATGTGATGTGACTTCTTAGCTAGAAAAAAATAATTATAATTGTTTTCTTTCTTTATTTTATTTGCACTTATATACAATCCGAATGATGATTGATCCCAAACTCCCAATCTATTTTTATTTCACCACAGTTTCGATTTCCATATGCACTTTGTACTTTCTAGTTATTATACGCCCCTTACCTTATTTTTCTTTTGTGTTTGATCATAGGGAGATACCCTTTGAAATTTGTCTAATGCATATATTACTTTTTTATTAAAATGTTTCTTAAAGGTGTGTGCGCTCTTATATTAAGCTAATTAATTAATATATAAATCTCTGTGCAGTGTAATGATCTATTTCATAAATTTAAAGAGGTAATTAATCCAAGAAAATTTGTAAAACTTAAGGGGTTAGGGTATAGATGTTTTTTTTCATGGTGTTTGATGCACCAATTCAACATGGTAATTAAAAAGATAAATTCGTTTCTCTCTTTTATGGCGGAAGAAAGAATAGATTTTAATATGCTATTTATTTTTATGTGAATATCCATCTATTTACATTATTATTATTATTATTATTATTATCTTATTTAATAAAAATTAATAAATTAATTATAATATTTATACTAAATAAATAGTATTAATTTGTTAGTAATTTCTTTCAATAATCTATTGGTAAATTAGATAAATTTGAAGAGAGGGGACATGAATAATTAATCTCTTGAAAGGAAGCAGTAATTTATTTTAATGTACAATTATATATCTAAAAATAAATTTTCAATCAAAAGCTTATCCTATGAAAATCTATTTTTTTTTTTTTTTTTAACTCCTAAAGAAAAATCTCTTGAAAGGGATCTGTTTGATATTATTTATGTAAACTAATATAAAACCATGTCTCGTATCATTATTTGAGCTGTTATTAAAAAAATTGAGTTAAAAACAATTAAAATTTGTTTTTAAAGTAAATTGTAAATCCCCGCTATAATTATACAAATTTAAGAACAACTAAATAACATATTTAAAACTATTATTTCATAATAACTATACACTTAATGTCAAGAAAACTTACTCTTAAGATTATCTAATGATACTTTTCAAAAACAAATAAATAAATATATTTAATATTAGATATACTCTAAATATATTTATTTAAATAAATTCACTTATTTGGTAGACTCTCTTCAATTTTTTTTAATTAATATTATGATAATTCATAAATATTAAGAAAGTATTAATTTTGTTTTAATTTTAAAATGAAAAACTAATTTGTCTTAATTAATAATAGCACCATTAGTAATGGTATTATTGGAAATGCAATACTCCTATTATAATTAAATACTTTAATTAAAGTGTTTAGTGTAGTTAAAATAGAGATAAACAAAATCATTCTATGTAATTTCATAGTGTAATGTGCACAATTTCATAATCTGGATAAAAAAATATTACAACAATCATATATATTTGCAAGATTAAAGGGTACTTGATCACGATGAACCTAAACATCAATCTAAATTCAATTTTTTATACAGTTTCTAAATTCAAAATTTTATATAATCTTGGTCATATCAGAATTATTTTTTTAAAAAATTTTTACATTTTCATGAAAAATTTGAATTTTTGATCAATCCAAAAATTAATTTTTCAGTTTGGAGGGATGTTAGCCCTCAAATGTGAAGGGCAAATAAAGGAAAATAATGAATTCAAATTGGGTCTCAAATCTCTATATAAACCCCTTGAGTAACACTTGAAGCATCACACACTTCTCTCTTCTGCCAATCTTCTTCTAACTTGATAGCTCTGCTCTTTCAAAAACAGAAAAATACTAATGGCGAAGATGTGGGCACTGCTCTTTCTTGGACTGTTTGCCATAGCTGTACAGCCATCCATGTCTTTGAGAAATCCTCTCCTTGATGTTACCGACAAAATCAATGCAGACACACCAGCTTTCGGCCTCATTGTGACTTCCAGCAGTGCTGAGCAGGCACTTCAAGAGTCTGGCATTTTTACTATTGATTCATACTCTGAATTACTTGGTATAATCTAATTATAATTAATCCTTCCCAAAATATTTAAAACTGTTTATAACATACAGTCTAATTATTAACCTTTTTTTTAAATTTGTTTAGGAAGGAGATTCGCAATTGGGACGATTTTGGGAGCTAAAGTTATCTATGTGAACTCTGCCAATCGTTCACAGGCATGATTCACGTATATATATATATTGTCAGGGGTTTATCTCAGTAATTAACTAATTAAGATGGTAATGATTTTTATTTCAGATTAACGTTGCCTTAACTTTGCAACTCATGGCTGATATGTTCAACCTTCGAGCACTCATTCATTATGGAAGTGCTGGAGCTGTTAACAATTCGTTGCCCATGGGCACTGTTGTTGCCCCTGGCCGTATTGCCCACACTGGAGTTTGGACTTGGCTGGTAAAATATTAAAATTCAAATCCCGCAATACACTTTATTTTTTTTTTGTCTGAATGATCGAAATTTTTAAAGAAAAACTTAAATTAGTCTAATTTATACATTATAAGATAAACACTATCATTAACATACTAATTATCTTTATAAATATGTTGAATAGAAACACGGATCATCATCAAATGCTCAACTACAGTTCGGAAAATTCAATGTTCCAGAGAATGGAGACAATTTGTTAGCTGGTATTGAGTTTTCGGCTTCGGAATTGTACGTAAATGGGAAACTAGAAAAAGACGTATTCTGGGTTAAACCTGATGAAAGATCGCTATTCCTTGCCTCTAAGATACCGGTCTGTTCTGCTCTGTTTATATTGTGTATCTTAATTAGCTGTTCAATTACAAATTAATTAGTTAACTTACAATTTGATTTCTCTTTATATAGGGCGTTGTAGTTGGATTGAAGGCTTCAAGTTCTGATATTTACCTTAACAACTACGCATACAGAGAGTTCTTATGGCATGCTTTTAAGGTCTCAACTGTGGATACCACCAGCTCTGCTGTGGCAATGGTAATTAATTCTACAATTTTATATATTATTTTAAAATCTCATTTTTTTTTTGTCTGATTAAAAATAAACTATTCATACAAAGAATACAAATAATTTCACGAATAAAGAAAATAATTAACTAAATTATTGCTTCATTTGTAAATAATTGCAGGCCGCCAAGTCAAATGGGTTGCCATTTATTGTGTTCCGAGGAGTGTCAAATACTGCTGGAGCTT
The DNA here is from genome assembly GCA_948193065.1 of Aleurites moluccanus. Classification (NCBI taxonomy): domain Eukaryota; kingdom Viridiplantae; phylum Streptophyta; class Magnoliopsida; order Malpighiales; family Euphorbiaceae; genus Aleurites; species Aleurites moluccanus. Next base: position 13,372 of record CANXYC011286829.1, read on the forward strand.
CAGATGAGAGAGATAGTGCTTTGGCTAACGCAAACTGTGTGAAAGCGGTGAAGCAGTTCATTTTTCTGTCAACTGTCCCTCGTGAAATATATGATGAGAAGTGAAATCTTGGATGACGTATCTTTATGTTTTACTTAAGAGTGTAAGAGTTGTAGTCCTTTTGAGTACTAAATAAACTTGTCCTAATGTACTTAAATGGATACTGTATAATGGCCATGTTGCTATAAATAAACTTTAATCAAGTTAATGTTATGTTCGATGGTTATGCATGTTTTTTATTTTTCCTAATAAAATCCAAGAAATTTTATTCAACCAAACAGAGAAGTAGGTATAAAATCAATCACAGTTCCTGAAACATAGATAAAATCATATGCATATTCTCAGCGGTACTAAAGCTAGCGCACCCATACGGAGGGAGTACCACAGATATAGCAACTGATTGTCTTTATTTCCCCCGCTTAAAATGACTATACTCTAATAGTACTTGAATTTTTGTTCGTAAAAACTGCTAATTATTATTGATTTTCAATTTACCTTTGTAATAGTTATTACTTATTATTGATAACTATTAGTTGGTAGTTGATAATCGATAATTGATAACTGTTATTAGTTAGTAATTAATTATTGTAAGCATTTAGTAAAATTATTATTAGCTGTTAGTTGTTATTATATTCAATAACATTAAAAATAAATATTAATATTTATTTATTTTATTTAAATATTATTTTTAGAGAATAATTTAATTTTTTAATTAAAAAAAATAAACTTTTTCAAAAAAAATTCTGATTTAAATTTTTTAAAAAAAATACATGTTTGACTACCTAACAGTTAACAACTAAAAGTAACCAAACATTATAATATAACTCTTTAGAATTAAAAAATTAATAATTATATAAATTTTTTTTATCAAATACCTATTTAATCAAACGATGATTGATTATCTTATTTATTTTTAATGTGATGAAACTGTGATATGCATATTTGATATCAAAAATAAATTTTAGAAAAAGTAAGATTTTTTTTTTTGTTTATTGGACTTTATTGTTCTGTAATATATAATTTTTACAAGAGAAAAGTGTTTGCTAAAATTAAAAAATTTAACTGTTTAATTTTAAATGCTCGCTTATATTTAAATTATAAAAATATATTTAAAAAATTAATAACTTAAAAAATATTTAATATAAATTTTAAGTTAAAAATTTTAATTTATTATTTTAAATAATTTTCAATTTCAAACTTATTGTTTGTAATTTTTTTTTTAAATTGTAGGATATCACATTCGAGTTTGATAAAATTTATAAGAAAACAAAAATCTCTCTGTCAGTCACAAAATTCAAAGTTAAAACTTTATTTAAGAACAACAGTTATTTTACCACTAGATTCAACATTAACATAAGACCCACTTTCACAATGGGTGCTAGCTGGACGGGTCAAAATTACTTGTCAAGGACAAAAAAATGAAACAATAAAATCACATATAACTAGTAGCATGCACTAGTATATACGACCTCATCAAGGTCCATGTTTTTACACCTAGTTTGTGCTAATTACAGGATACCATAAAAGTCTTATACAACACGTTAATTTGTAGAGTGTTCTAAGTATTATGTTTTTGAATTAAATATATTTTTTTTCTTCTATATTTTACTTATAAAATGCAAAATATTCAAATGATAATAAATTATATATTTAGTTCTTAATTATACTTTTTAAAAATACATTATTTAGTCTGAACTTTAAAAATGTCAACTATTTAATTTTATTTTCAAAATTAAGTGATTTTATAATTAATTACTTAAAATAATAACTTTCTTTTATATATGATACGTATATTATTTGAGGGAGAGTTTGTTGCATTGGAACGACCCATATATACTTCCATAATCAATCGGACTAAATTTATCGAAAATAAAAAAGAGAGTACTGCTTTCAAATAAAAATAAAAAAGAGATATGGTACCACACATCTTTGAAAGGAAATAGTTGCATCAATCCCATTGGCACGCACCATAGCCTTAGAGGTGGGAAAAAGAAAGAAAGGATTGGATTGGAAGTAGGGTGATATATCTCTATATAAACCCACCGTAAGTAACACTTGAAGCACTACACTTCCCTACACTATAAATCCTTTGTTCTTACACCTACACACATTCTCTCTCTCTCTCTCTCTCTCTCTCTTTATATTAATGGCAGTTGAAATGGTGGCGGTGGTGATTGTGTTTGGGCTGTTGGCTATGGCGGTGCAGCCGTCCATGCAACAGTCTTTGAGAAACCCTTTGAATTGAATTATCCAAAAAACTAATACCTATATTGATTATCCTGTTGGCCTTATTTTGCTTACAAGTGGGGCTCAGCGCGCCCTCAACAACTCTGGTCTCTTCATCCCTTCCTTGTATGAGGATATTTCTGGTGACTTCCCTTTTTTTCGCTAGTTTTAAATGCATTTCACTATATTGTATTACATAATTTTCATTCTATTACGTAGAGGTGTTAATGATCAAGTCGAATAAGTTCGAACTAGGGTCATTTTGAATTTCCTCTTTTTCTGGTGGTTTTGAGTTAGGTGAATCATCAAATTAATTATAACAAAAAAAATTAAATCAAATACATATCACTTTTAGATTTAATCTTAAAAATAAATTTTAAGATCAAATCCAACCAATCATGATAAATTTTTTTACAAAAATAAAATTTGTATATATATAATATTTTAAAATTTAATAATAAAAATAAACATTACAATTTAGGTAAAAAATATATAAAATATTTCAAATTTATTATCATATATATAATTTTTATACATAAAATATTATAGCATTATAAATAAATATATTTCAGTGCCTACACATATAATAACTTAATAATCAAACAATCAAAACGAATAAGTCTATTATTGTAATATCAATATTTTTTTTTTTTAGCAAGTAAATTTTTACTTTATTGTATTATCATCTTAAAAATTTTAAATTTTAAGAAGATAAAACTATAAAGGAAAAATAGTTAAATAAATTTTAAAGTATAATATATACAAATTATATTAATCAAAATAATATAAATTTAATATTTTATAAATAATTTTTAATTTTTATTGTTACAAGAACATATTAATAATAATTAAATTTATTTTTGTATTAAATATATTTATATTAATTGTGTAAAAAAAAAAAGACTTTATATGAAACAATAAATTAATTCAAAATAAATTGTCAATAAATATGCATATATTTTTAAAAAAAAATTATTCAATTTGACAATTAATTTGATATTAATTTTTTATTTTTTAACTTGTTCATGTCAATTTTAAATTGGTTGGTTTGATCCATTTAAATAAAAAATGATTTAACCCATTCAGATAAATATGACTTGATCGAATTGACCCTTAAATTTTTATATCAGATCAAGTTATTTCAAATTTTAATTAAATTATGATAGAATTTTAATATAATTTTTTCGTCAAATTCAGGCCTTGTTTTTTTATCAGATAAAAAATTGCCACCTTTATTATTACGTCTTACAAAATATAATCAAACTGTTTCTTGCATTTTTAATTACAGGAATAATATTTCATGGAGGGAAAATTAATGGTACTAAAGTTGTATATGCAAGGTCTGGTGAATTAATGGTACTAAAGTTGTACATGCAAGGTCTGGAGAATTAATGGTAGGATTAATTTCTCCTTCTTTTACGTTTTAATATATATATTTATATTAAATTGAAGTGTGGGGGTATATGGATGCCTAAATTCTTAAAAAAATATTTTTTTCTCATATTTTTTACATATATTTTTTTAAAAAATATATAAATGGCCTCCAAAATTTTAAAATATTTCATTTTCTTTCTTTCTTTCTTTCTTTTTTTACATGTTTTAATATATGTATGTTTAGTATAAATATAACACTTTTAAATTAAAAAATTATTCATATTATCTCATTAACTTTGAATTTTTTTCTTAGTATTATATTTGACCATTTCAAAATTTTATATTATCTAGTTTTGTTCCTATATATTTATATATATATAAAATCTAGTTCCGTCCCTACATATATAGTTCAACAAAATGCATGTAAGATATAATAACTCATGATCATGAATAATGTTCATCTTGTATATAATAAAATAATAATTCTTACAGTAATGCATATATATGTATTTTCAGCAATAAAATTTAAAAATTTAAGATAAATTTTATTAATATAAGTATATTACATTTTATTTACTAGGTAAACGTGGCCACAACAGTGCAACTCCTCGTAAATAAATTTAATGTTAGAGGAATTGTTCATTTTGGAGGAACTGGATCTGTAAATGATTCTCTGGTTATTGGTGATGTTTCTGTACCCAGCCAGGTTGCTTACACTGCAGCATGGAGTTGGAAGGTAAAATATATTATTGTGTACCTAATCAGTTACAAATAGATTTTTAAAAAACTGGTTACCATTATATCTATATTTTCTTACTGAAAAAACACTAGTTTTTATGATTTTTATTTATTGTACAGAATTATGGGTCAGAAAGCGGAGGACTAAATTTTGGAGATTTTAATCACCCAAAGAAGGGAAGTAATTTGCTGGACGTATATTATACTATTCATCAACCTGGTTCACTGGTCATCAAAAAAAAAAAAAATCGGCTTTCTGGCTTCCCGTAGACCCAGATTGGCTAAAAATTGCCTCTAAGTTGGAGGGTTTGGAGTTAGAAAAATGTGTGAATTCAACTACATGCGTAAGTTACACACTGGAAATTGTGTTTGGATTAAAGTCTGGTAGTGCTGATATGTTCATTATAAACTAGGCCTACGGTAAATTCCTTTTCAACGCTTTTAACATCTCAACTGTGGACACATCCGACGCTGCTGTTGCCCTGGTTAGTGAATTATATTTAACCCAGTTCTGATAGCTGTAATTATGTTATTTAAGTGCTTCATAATTATGAATGGAAAATGATTAATTAAAAGCATTATTAATAACTATTTTTCTTAATTAATTGTGGATGCAGACATGTTTCTCAAACAAGTTGCCATACATTGTGTTCCGAGGAGTTTCCAACATTGTAAAAGAAGCATATTCAAAATCGACCTTTAATCCTTTGGGCAATTAAAATTCTCTTAAAGCCGCAGCTGCATTCCTTGGATTGCTTCATCTTCCCAAGATGGCTATGAGTAGTCAAATTATGTAAGCAAAAGCATAATTGCCTTCCTTCGAGTACTAGTTTAAATAAGGTTGGCCACAATGTATGTACTCGAATGGATATATATATGTAGCAGTGTTTGGCCAACCCTCTATATGTGAGTTATTATCTCAAATTAAATGGAATAATTATTATTTAATATTTATGATGTCTTGCAAAGGAAAAGCCCAAGGAATGTTTCAAATAAATACATTGTAATTGAAGTAGCAAATAGCAAATAGAGAGCAGCGAAAGAAATGCTTGAAGCATATCTTATTAAACTTGACCTATAAAACAGTCTGCATTCGACCATTTATATAGTGGAATCAAAACGGTACGATTTCATCTTATTCTGCTCTAAATAATGTTAAACAGTCTTTGTCTAATGAATTTTAAAATCTATATTTTCTCTAAATTCAGCTCTAATAGTCACTAGTCGCCAGATTCACTATAATTCTAGTCCTTTAGTCTGGTCTACTTCGTTAATTATAGCTTTTTCGTTGTTAGAAAAATCTAAAGCAAAATCTTTGCTGTCAATCACTTCAAGGCAGTTCAGAGACAGGCTTACTAATTTTTGTAGGATTCTTGTATAATTTGAGGCTCGTTCTAGCTCTTTTGCAAGTAATAAATAAGGGATATAGCCCAGTCAAGCCTTTCTTACTGGGCCTTATCATATCAACAGCATCATGATCTTCTTTTTCCCTCACTTCAATGGCTGCTATTTCCTCTTTCTGTAGATAATATTTGTTTAGTAATGAAGGTACATCATTTTAAATAGTTTTCAAAGTGAATATGATTCACGAAAAAATAATCGTGGATTTGTTTCAGGCCTTACCTTGCTTTGTGGAATGCATTCACTTCTAATGCAAGAGATCAAAGCATTTGGCTGCAGGCATACATTGTAGTTAAATTTTCCCTCTTTTTTAACCTCTTGCAGTATACCTTGTTTCTCCAATCTTCGAGCCAGTTCTTCTGTGTTCCTTATGTTCTCCCTTATAAAGAGTATTCGTTTGCCGCCACATGGACAGTCAAGAGACTTGATATCTGAAATTACCCAGCAAAAGAACAAGAAAAATATTATTGTAGTGCTTGGACAGTAGAAATGAAGAAAAAGAAAGTAGATTTTAATATTTCAATATTACCCTAAATATGTATAGTATAATGGAATTACAGAGACTAAACTAGTCGAATGTGAGAGCAAATCTCTTAAGTTTATTCTCGTGCCATGAAAATGGCAGAGAAGATGGCAGCACTGATTGCACTCCGGGAAAGCCAAGTAACTATCACGTTTACAGGTGCCACAAATAATAGTTCCATGAGAATTTGGTAATAGCATTGTTGACTCTCTTAAGTTTTCCACCTTTTTCTTTAGGTGCCAAAGAACATTATTGAAAAACCGCATGTGTCGTAGGAAAGAAATCCTTAACAGAATTTTGAGGGGCCAATGCTGCAGGTGAACAATTCAAATCATCATGTTTCAAAAGACAAGAAACTTCTTTACACAGAATTTCCTCCCATGGAAGGATCGCCATCATGCCAATACGAGCATATCGCTTGCTAGCCAGAGCCCCAAAAGGAAACCAATCACCAATGGCAAAATTTAGCGCTTCTCCACAATTAAAACCTGCAGTGTGAAAATCCAGAAAATGGGCATAGAAAATTTGTGCAAAGAAAGAAACTTAAAATTGCAAAAGAATGATTAGATAATACATAGAGAGGATACTCACCATTACTAAACCCAGAGTGGTATGCTCTAGGAAAAGTGACAACAAAATCTCCTGGCCTCTGCACGGCCTTGTAAACTGGAACACCTTGTTGTAGCAAGGTACTTGGTGGAAACATTGTTGTTTTTTCCGCAATTTCTTTGAAAACTCCATCCTCATCATCAATCGATAAAATATCATGAGCATACACATGATCCAGGACTACTTTTTCAAACTGTAGAGCTGCATGACAAGGCACGCCATACCAAGTTTTTGGAGCACCGGTGTGATGATAATTCATGCTGAAAATGGGAAATTAAGGTACATGAATACAAAATAAACTATTAAAAGTACTCAAGAAATAGGCCGAGATAAATAAGCACCACACCTGAATAAATAGTGATCTTCTACGTGCCGTGCAAACATACTAAATAGCATTCCAATGTAAAGCATGGGATGTGTTATTCCCTGAGTATAAATAAACCAATGTCAATGAAAATTGAAATTAATATTAGTTAGGATAGGAAATTTTACTAAGGCATGACAAATCATAACCATACTGGAATTTCATATTCAACTAAACGCAATATGGAATTAGGGAGCTTTGGCAGAGTCTGAAATCAAACAAACAAAATCTAGTTTGAGGATACATTGAAGAAAATTTACGGGGATAGCAAGCAGAAATTAACAAATATAGTATTCAGCAACATATAATGGGAAAAATAATACCTTCAAGTTGCATTTGCTTGCTCCTAGTTGATCATCAGGATCACTAGAAAAGGCACTTCCATCCAAATTGATTGCATACCGTACTGTTTCTTCCTTTCCACCGTACATTTGAAGCCAAAACTTCTTCTACAAATGTTCAGGAGAATGATTTCTGGAACAGGGGAATCTACGAATAAATTCTTCATCTGCCATTCTCTTAAAAGTATCAAAGGTATGTTTTCTGTGGAGGAGCACAGTCTCAAACAGATGAGATCAAATTATTCATACAGAAGATAATTCATTTATACTTTCAGTATTTTTTTTAACATCCAAAAATGAAAAGCAGAAAAGTGCACTTAAAAATGCTTGTAAGATCGTAACTTATGTGCCTTTCTCCTATTGAGAAAGTGATCTTGTCATCCATATCCCATTCAGCAAGCCGAAGTTGTTGCGCATAAGTTGAAAATTTGAAGTCCCTTAGTACCTCAGCAGCTGGAACAGAAGCCTTTATAGGGGACACAATCTTGCAAATTCCTAAATTTGAAGTGAGAATTGTTAAATAAACCACTTAAATATTCTCCAGAACATGAAACTTAATTTAGTTAGCAAATTCAAAAGATATCGATCATGGTCTTCGGATAAAATAAAGAAAAATTTTGCATCTCCCTAGTTAAGACTATGATTTATGTAACATCAAAGCAAACAAATAATTAGTGTGTTGCATTGACACCAACACATTCTCAGATAATGATGTGATGATAAAAATCAGTGTAAAATCATAAGCGGCCTGAATCAATCAAGTCTGAGGATAAAAATAACTCGCCACCATCCATGTACTAAACCATAATCATCTGAACTAAGTAAATATAAATGAAAGATTCAATAATTGAAGCATGTTGGAAAGTCTGGTATCTGAAAACATAATGGAGGAGCATGGATATCAACTTCGCATACCATATTTAGATGCTTCTGCAGAAATTTTATGCAGATAATGTAAAGGGTCCACAAAGTCCTCCTTTGAAGGATGGTGTACAGGACATCCTGAAATTTCATCTGTCCACTTCAAATCAATCAAGTCACATGTGCCTGTACACGTTGATGAAACATAATTTTCAATCGAAGAGCTATTTGATTGAGAGAATGAACTATTCTTTGTTGTAGCTCTCCTTCTGCATAATGTAAAAGCTTTTTCTCTGCTGTTGGTTTTCATAGTTTTGGCACTTTCAACATCAGAGAAACAACCAGCTCTCGTATTCAAAGAACCTTCAAATACTTGGGCCCTTTTATTCCCCAAGTATGATAATGTCTTCTTTTGACCTGCCAATGAAATGAGTTATAAAGTTCAAATGATATTCGTATTATTATTAACTCAATCAAAATATAAGAGTACTTGAAACATAAATATGCTGCATTTAAATTAGGTAAAATGTGAGTGTCAGTGTGACCCCGTTGTGTTTAGCAGAGCATGTTAAGCAACACACTTCAAGTTTTAATAATAATTGCTATGTAATTGCCAATTACACGATGGAAACCACGAATGAATGACAGATGATATTGATTGCCAAATATTAAAGATGTTACATGCATGAATTTTGTTAAAATTATAAGCAATTCCAACGAAGCAAGTTACTGATCATATTACCTTGTGATACATGGCAGCTGTGAGTCTGTAGTTCCTGTTGAAAATTGTCGGTGCAAAGGTTAATGAAGTACTAAAGATCAAACTGAGCAATATACATATGTGATTTAGAATCAACTTCTCATATTAGCTCAAATATTATCCTTTTCCTTTCTTAATTGAAAGCAGAAAAAATATTTATCATCAAATCGATCAATGTTCCATGAATATTACCCCTTTAATAACAAAACTGCAATTTTCTATTTTAATGGTTTTTTAGGCATAATTAAGATACATATATAGAACTACTAATGATACTGAACTTGAAATTTATTTCAAATTCATGCTTCTAGCCTTTCAATTCTTGGAAACTAAATTAAATTAGTCAAGCAGTAATTATGAACAGAAAGGTTTAGAGATTTATTAATTAAAGCTAGCAACAGTATTTGAAGCAGTTACTACGAAAAAATTAATTAGTTTACTTCCGGAATCGAAAATTCATACGATACCTTTCAATTATAATAATTTATGTTTGGACTCAATTTTGTATAATCAATTAAATTAAATAAAAACCCAACAGATACTCTCAAATTAAGTATCACAAAACAAAATAATCGAAGATTTTAAGGCAACAGTTTATCTCATTACACAAAATAATCGAAGATTGCAAAATAATTACCGAATATATGTTCTATTAAAAACCGAAAGGAGCAGGTGGAAGCACAAACCGTATATGGAGACTGTTTCCGGCATTACTGAGAGTTTCTGGGAAAGAAATTAGAATAGCAGAAAATCGTTAATCGTGTACCTTTGGTTAACGCTCTTTTGGAAAAAATTTGATGTTATGTCCAACAAACAAAAATAAAATTTTTGACAACAGATATCAGAATTTGATGGGCGTCTTGGCTTTATAGGTTTACAAGGGCACTGTGCTTCGATTTTGACTTGACTCCAATTTTACGTCATATAGAACATTGACTATGATGTTTGACTAATTTTTTATTGGTGTTTTTATTCGTTGATAGGTTTTTGTATTAGTGAGAATTAGGACTCGACCGCATCTGATAAAATAGCCGTTGTTTTCTCTAGGGCTTGGAAGTTCAATTTTCCTATTTCTAATTTTTAATTTCTCAATGTAATCAAATAAAAATGGAAAAATAATTTTTGCCTTAGATTATTTCTTACCAAGAAAAAAAGAAATTTAATTTTTAAAATAAATATATATATTAGCATTTACTGCTTAATTTATATATATGTTATTGATTATCGCTAGATAATACTTAGGTATGTATTTTATATAATTAGAAAATTTTAAATTTTATATCTTTATTTTCTAACAAGTTGACAACAAAATTAAAATAAGTATGCTGACTTTATTTTTATTTTTATTTTTCAGAATTGCATCAAATATTCTCCCTATTAGCCCACTTTATTACCGTGAATAGACTGTAGGATTCACATATCATGTAAATTTGATAAACACAATAAGTAAAATGACCTGATAATTGATTGAATATTTATTTCTTAATGTAAGAATTAAGTGCAAATGATATGAAAATTTTTTTCTCTTTCAAAAAATTTTTTATGTGAAAAGAAAATGCTCTTCTTTCATTTTTTAACAAATATAATATTTCATTGTAATTACTACTAATATTTAAAATAATGTAAAGTTGTGTTTGAATGTATGGATTTGAATTTAAAATTTTGATTTCAAATCTATGATTTGAAATTTATAAATTTATAAATTGAGGTAGAAAATTTGAAATTTTATATTTTAAATTAAAAAAAAATAGTGATTTTAAGTTAAAAATGAAGATAATAGATTTGAAATAATTAGATAAAAAAATATTTAAAATATTAAATTTTACTAGAAATTTGAATTAAATTCAAATTAACTCAATTTTAATAATTCAAATAAGAAATTTAATTCAAATTCAAATTCATGATTTAAATTTTTATTATCCAAGCAGATTATAAAATTATGTGAAATGTGATTATTAAATTATGAAATACTCATAAGACATTCTAATAATAAAAATTTTAAATATTTGCATTCAAAATATAATCAAATGATATTTGCACTCAAGTTTGAATTCCACTAGTTTAAATTTTCACCAAATGTAGAGTATGATAAAATGTTCATAGAAAAAGAAGGCTATCTTCTTGTATGGTTCATGAAACCCAAAAAAGAAAAAAAAAAGTTTCTGTTAATTAACTCGAAACTCAATTAATTTGATTTTTTTAATTGAAAAAAAAGTTGCCAAATATTTGAATTATTGTCTATCCAATTCGGATTATTGACTGGGCACTTGATATTCCAATTTAAAATATTGTATAGGATGTATAGATTAATTAATTGAATATTAATGAAAGACATGAATTTTTTTTTTATAATATTACAGTGACTAAAAATTCTTAATTCTAAGTTAATAGAATACAATTAAAAGCAGTGGAATAAATATTTAGATATTCGCACATACATAATAAATTAATTTTTAATTTAATAATTTGAATTAATAGTACGTGTGAATAAATTTTTATTGTGAACTCACCACTTTAGGTGGTACTCGAATTTTGACACAATTGGAAAGGAGGAGAGAACATATCCGCGTTGCGGGGTTGTTGAATTTTTATAATTTAAAAAATTTTTGTAAAAATTTTTAAAAATTATAATTTGATAGTATTTATTGAAATAAATCTAATTATATATTTTTAATAAAAAAAATTAAATAAATTTAAAAAATATAATATAAGTTTATTAAATTTAAATTATTAAAATTTAACGTCTAGATTTAACACATTCTTAATATATATTTTTAGATTAATTTAATTTTTATTTTATATAAAAAATATATCATTAAATTTATTACAATAAATATTATTATATTATAATTTTTAAAAATTTTTATAAAATTTTTTGACCTCTAAAATTCAACACAGTATGAATTACTATATTTTTAACAATCAACCCCTCAACCTGATTTAAAGCCTCAGTTAAGAATATTCCCACTTTTATATAATGAATTGAACTCAATCTCTATTGTGTACTTGTATCTATATATCCTGACGTTAATCGGAGAGGAGAAATGCGGAGGCATAATGAGCTACCCAAGTCCTACCCTGTTAAGTATTCTAAATTGTAAAGTTTTATTAGATTTAAAGATCATATAATGCCAAGTTCAATTTCAATGCAAATAAGCTAACTCTTAAGAGAAAGAAAATTTACTACTGTTGTCAAATATAATTACTCTAAAAGAGGAACCCATAAACAATTCCCTTTTTTTTTTTAAATAAATAAATAAAAACAGCAGAGATTTTACAATGTCTAAAAAAAAGTATGTGGCTACTTTATGTTTTTTCCTTTTAAAGTTTGTGGCAATTTAGGTGCATTTGAAATTCGAGTTTAAGATTTTAATTTCAGCACTAAAGATAATTATAATACCACTTTAACTAAACTTTAATTTATTATTTTATTTATTTTATTTTTTAATGTGATGAATCTGAGATAGGCATACTTGATTTCAAAAATTAATTTATAAAAAAAGTAGGTTCTTCTTATTTTTTTTGTTTATTGAACTTTATTTTCTGTAAAATATAATTTTAACAAGAGTATAGTGGTGTTTATTAGAATTAAAAATTTAATAGTTTAACTTTCAGTAAGCAATGATATAAGTACTTAAATATTTATAATAAATTATAAAATATATTTAAAAGCTTAATAACTTCAAATATATTTAACATAAATTTTAAGTTAAAAAATTTAATTTATTATTTTAAATAATTTAAATTTAAAAAGTCATAAAATTTTAATTTTATATATTAAATGATATTATTAAACAACTAATTTGACAATATCACTAACAAATATGAGAATTAGTATTTTACAATAGATAAAAATATATATATAAAAATAATATTATAATAAACAATTCTTTTAAAAATAATATACATACTCAATTTTGTGTAAAATTGTGAGGAAAGCAAAAACAAAATGATTGTGTGTGAAGAAATGAAAAATCATTATCATTGTGCTTGAAGAAAAGCAATGTGAAGCCAACGAATCTTTTGTCTAACTATAAGACTAAAGTAAGAGTTCATATTCGATAGTTATATTTAAATTTAGATTTTATTTATAATATTTAATATAATTAATAAGTAGAAAATTTTATATTGATAATTTTGATATGTATTAGTTAAATTTTATATCTAATTAATATTTCATAATATACAGTGACAGGGACAAAATGTAATGAGCTTACATATTATCAATAAAAATTGAGATAAATAAACTAGCTAAATATTTAAGTATTTCAAAAAATAACATTAATAAACATCATTTAATAAATAAATAAAAATTCATAACTGCTTTTTACTATTTTCTGAGTTTTGATATTCATTATCAATAACATTAAATATATAATCAAATAATCAAACATCTATTGATCTCATATTTTATTATGTAACTGGATATTCACAATTTCATAGCATAAATTACTTATGATAATTTTAATATTTAAGAACCTAATCTAACAATTACCTGATCATAATAGTTATCCAAAATTTCTTTTTATTTGATTAATTTTAAAAATTTTAAATTTAAATTACAGATAAATTCATCTTATAAAAATAAAGTATACTAATATTGACCCAAAAAATATATATATATATAAAAGAAACAAAAAAAATGATTGCAAAATAAATTACTTACATCTAACTCTAAATCAAAATATTTGAAAAGAAAAAACATTGACACCATAGAGTTTGTTTTAATAACAACACTATAGAGTTTGTTTCACGAAGGAAGAAAAGTAGGGATAACAAAATATCTAGTCCAAGTGAGAATCCATCCTATCCTGTTTCGTCTAGTCAAAGCAGAGAATTTCATTTTGCCTGAGAGTTGGGAAACCCTAAAATTTTTTAGTGAATATTTATTTAGTTGAATATCTTAATAAGTTAATAAGATATTTAATAATAAAAATATAAAATAAATACAATGTTAAGTTATCAAAAGATTTTTTATAAAAGAAATTTAATAATAATAATAATTTATAAAATAAAAATATATAAAATTTAAATTTTTATTATTATATATTAAAATATAAATATTCAATCGTTGAACGACTAATTATCAATTTCATAATATTATTTTTTAAATAATTTTAATAAATTATATTATAATTTATTTATTATGATCAATGTTTAATTTTTTATTTAAAAACAATAATTTATATAATATAATTTTACAATAAAAAATTCTAATAAGTTTATATGAAATTTTTTTTTTCTAATTATGATAAAAAAATCTAATAAATTTATTAGAAAATCACATTTTATTTTATTAAATATTTATTTTTTTCTTATTGAGAACCTTTTAATTTATTTACTTCTTTTTATATTAAATATAATTAAAGTAATATGAAAAAATAAAATACATAAGGTGAAATAATAACTTTTATATGAAAAATTTATGTTTCATGGAAACTCTATTACCTATGAAAATTAGGATAAGGTATCAAAATCTTAAACTCTTGAAAAATAAGATAGGAATGAAAATGAAAATAGTGAAATCCGTTTTAAATCTGTCTCCTAGAAAAAAATTTTGATTGAATCTTTTCTTTTTCTTACTTTTGTCCTTGCCATTTAACTTCACATACAATAGTCTTTTTTTCTTAAAAAGGAAAAAAGAAAGATCCCTTCTTTATCTTGTAGTTAATTGTTATTTAATATGCTTTGATTTTTATACAAGGGATAAAAAAGTAAATTAATTCAAATTTCTAAAGGAAAAGGACAATAATAAGGTGGACAAACTATTATTTTAAAGAAGACAATAAAGATTATTTACGATAATTATAAAAATATGAAAATAGTAATTTAAAAAAAAAAATAAGGTGGATAATTGTCTACCTTCTTCTACATGTGATGTAGCCACTTATTCGAATGACCCATATATACTTCCATAATCAAATGATTCAAAAAAAAAAAAAAAAATGTTAGTAATAGGTTTTGGAAAGATTTTTAATTTTCACGAGACAAGTTATATAAAAGTAAGTTAAAATTTAGTGACAATAATAATTTATAAAAACTTGCTGATGAATGTTTGGAAAATTATGCAAGTGAAGCTTTGATCAAGATCTTATGAGTCATCTTCCTTCACTGTCCAATTGAAACCAAAAATGGTTCTGTTACAAGTTTGCCAGGATTTGAACATTTCCCTGACACAAAAGCTCGTATTCTTGGCACCAAATCTTAATGCCTTCCTCCAATCATCACCACTTAGCTTCAATATAAATGTCAGAATTAATGTATAATAGTTAAGCATTACCAAATGCAAGAAAATTATTAATCATTGTCACACTTTACCAAAAAAGGGAACAATCATAAAATTTCCTTGCATTATTGTTGTATTGTGATAGGTGATGAATTGGAATTTTAAATTTGGAATCAAATTGAAAAATATTAAATTTTAATATATTAAATTGTAATTTCACATATACATATATATTTCATGCTCACATAAACATTTGTATAGTGTTAGATTAATTATCTTAAAAATATATATATATATATAGTACCATTAATTTGATGATATTATATGGGAAATAATAGTAAAAAAAAAATATTAAAAAAAATGTAGCACCATTGATTTGATGATATTATATAGGGGCACAATAGTCAGGACAAAAAAAATAAAAAAAAAGAAGGTAATTTAGAAGAAGTGAAACAAAAAAAAATTGCACTATATCGTGCTAATTTGCATCTGCAACGAAGTTTATTTTAGCTAAAACAACTTCATGTGTGGGCTTTTGACAAAACAAGAGAAGAAAAGAAAAGAAAAACAACAATTCATTGCAGGCCTATTTTTATTGTTAAGAGGGGACTATATATATATATATGAATTTGTTTTTTTAAATAAAAGTGCGAGCTAATTCGAAATATTAAGCTAATGAATAATAAAAGAGTACATGAGTTTCTTTTTGTAGGAGGCTAGTTTTATAGTTAGAACTAGGGAACTCATGTATAAAATAAATATCAGATGTATATATGTATTTTAAAATATTTTTGGGATTGGAGTGACAGTAACCTCTGCATTTTAGTAGGTGACCTCGTTGAAGTGTATTATTTTAATAGTATTTTTAAGTTAATTTAAATATATTTTATTATGATTTGATTTGATTTGATTTTGTGAAAATTTGATATGAATTTATTGATTTTTGAAGTTTGAAATTAAGATTGAAGATATTAAAATATTTAATTTAAAACTTAAATAAATTTAAAAAATATTTGCTTTAAAAATTGATATCCAATTTTTGGAGATAAGCAACCTGATTTTTTGTTAAAGCACCCGATTTTTACCCAAATTATTTTTCTAAGACACAAACTCAAAAATCAATACTCAATTTTTGAGTGCACTCAACCTGATTTTTAGATCAGTGATCTGATTTTTAGAGGAATTATGTAGAAATTGGATATTTAACATTTAACATTTTATTTTTTTTAAAAAATAAAAGAGTGGGAAATTTTATAAGAAGTTTATAGAGAAAAATATTCAAGAAAAATGAAAAAAAAAACTTTAGATTGAAAGGCTAGCAATTGAAATCAAATCTTAACGAATAAAGAAAATTTTTATTTTTAATTTCATTTATTTTTATTTAATTTAATTGTTTAGCAATATTGAAATATACTATTAATTCAATAAAGTTTTCAATTTATGTTTCAACTATACTTGACTAAAATACTTATTCTAAAATTTAAATATAGTCAATTGTTAATTTTATAATTTAATTATGATTGATTGATTGTCTTGTGCATAAATTAAATTTATTAATTTATTGATTTAGAATTTTAATTATTTGATAATTGACCATTATCAAACAATATCTAAGTTTGTGTATGATTGATCTAGAAATAAATTATATCATTAATATATTAAATTAATAATATAAGGAATTGAGTTGCAAATAAATTGTCACACATTTTAGGAGGTTCAAAATTATTAAAAAAACTTAATGAGTTTAAATTAACTAAATGATCACAAGAGTAGATATGAAATTAATATAGGTACTTTGTAGTTACTTTATAGAGAATTATAATAATTTAGAACAGTTAATTTATTAACTTTATATTTTGGATAATTAATCATGAGTTGAAATCATAAAAAATTAATTGACGAAATTTAAATTTTAAACTCATTAAAATTATTTCAATTTTCAAAGATCTAAATTACTTTATTTTTAATTTCTAACATTACTTTAATTTTTACTTTAACAATCAATTTTAATATTATCTAAATAATTAATAAATATTTAATTTTAATATTTAATTATATCTCTCTATAAGGTATGATATTCACTCACACACTATCACGTGATACTACTTATACAAATGATTTTTACCCTTGTGAAATGCCAACACCCCACCAACATTCTGGGTCTCTCTTTTTCTTTTTCTTTGTCCATGAATTGGACATTTTTTTAGTATGTATTGGTAATAAAGTTTTCCTTTTTCTTGTCTTTTTCTAATAATAGGCAATAAAGTTTGTCGGTGATCTACAAATGTAGGGTAATTAGATAAAAAATATTAGGGGTATTATATCTCTAATTATAAAATTTAATTATTATTTAAAAATATATATATTGATAATTAAAAATTTATTAAATATTTAATTATTAAAAATTAATTATTAATTTTTTTTCATGAATTTGACTTTTTTAGTATGTATTGGTAAGAAAGTTTTCCTTTTTTCTTGTCTTTTTCTAATTATAGGCATTAAGTTTATCGGTGATATATAAATATAGGGTAATTAGTTAAAAAATATTACGGGATGTTTAGATGTCAATTATAAAATTTAATTATTATTTAAAAATATATAGATCGATAATTTAAAAATAATTATGTATTTAGATGTTTAATTATTAAAAATTAATTGCCAATTTATTTTTTTAAAATTAATAAAATTTAATAACAGATAAAAAATACGATTCACGATTATAATTTTTATCAATTAAAAAAAATACTTTCATTTTTAATGGATAACTATTAATCACCTATTCCAACTCTCCCTAAATTTTAATTTTTTCAATGTGGATTGCCACATCATCTTTTTAATTGACTAAACATGTCCTATAAAAATAATATTATCATTTTCAGTTAATTAAGTAAGTAATGTAGAAGTAACATTGTTGCTTTCAAAGTTTACTATTTTTTGATGTCATTTATATTTTTTTACTTTTTAATTTTTTTAATTATTTAATTTCATTTCAAAATATTTTTTTAATTATTTAGCAAAATATTCTTTTAATTATTTTATTAATATTTTATTAATAATTTTTTATCAAAATATCCTTTTACATTTTTCTAAGTTAAACTTTAGTTAATTTTTATAAATTCAAAATTAAAAATCAATCTATCAATCCAAAATCATTAGTTTTTTTTTTCTCTTTAATTTTTTAAGAGAAAATATTCTTCTAATTTTAAATTTTAAAAAGAAAATGAACAATTATTTTATCATATTAAAATTTAAATAAGTTATTTATTAATTTAAATATAAAATCATCAAATAGATCTTAAATCTTAATTATTCAATTATTTTAATTTTAATTATTAAATTATTTCTTTTTAAGTAATAATTTATATAAATTTTTATGTCATCTAATAGATCTAATAGTCATTAATTTTTTATAATAATACATTTTAATTTATTAATTTTAAATTAAAATAATATTTTCATTTAAAAAAATTAAAAGAACAGTTTAAATGAAAAAAAGTTTCATTGATTGATTTTTAGAAAAAAATTATTGTTTGAATTTATAAAAATTAAATAAAGCTTAAATTATAAGAATATTTTCACTTATAACAATTAAAATAATATTTTGATAAAAATAAAAAATAATTAAAAAATATTTTGATAAAAAAAATTTAAAAAAAAAATTGAAATGAAAAATAATTAAAAAATAAAAAAATATAAATGAGATAAAAAAAAAATACTAAATTTTATTATTTTTCAAAATGGTCAATAAATTTTAGCTGACTTATCTCTTACATAACTTATTTAGTTAGTTGAAAGCAATAACATGACTCTTAAATAATATGCTAGTCAATTAAAGGGATAAAGTAGTAATTTCGCTCAGGTTTTCAGGTAAAAATTTAAGTAGGTGACTTGTTAGTAAAAAAGAAATTAAAACTTTACATGCTTATTTGAAAAATAATTTTTTTAGCGATCATTTCGAAAAAAATAATAAAATTTAATATTTTTTTAGCTAATTACCCTACAAACGTACTTCACTAAACTTTATAGTATTTATTTAACATGAGACACATAATTCTTTTTTTTTTAACTGATTAAGTACTTTCCTCAATTTTTGAAGTGACCTCATATTATTATTAAATTAAAATATCAATTAAAAAATATCCAAATGATCATAAATTTTCCCTTATTATAAAAAATGTTCTATTATATAACACTTTAAATTTCACCAATTCTAAAATCTTACTTCTCCTAATAATTTTATGCGTTGCTTATAATGCATGTGATTGAAATTTTTCATGATAGAGCCATATATATAAAAAAAATGCGTTGGTTGAAGAAATTAATTGAATTTGATACTTAGTTTAGTTGGTTGAAGAAATTAAATGATTAGATCGATATTAATTTGATTATTTTTTAATTAATGTTAAATATTTTTAAATCAGTTTACATATCAATTGAAATTTTACATATCAATTGAAATTAAATTTTTCTTCAGATGAATTTAAAAATACACTCATATTCTACTTATATATTTAGAGATTACCTTCTGAATTCTAGTTTGAAAATGAAACTATAATTAATAAGAAAATAAATAAACTTTCTTATTAATTAATTTAATATTTGAGATTATATATTAATTAAAGGATATAGATAACTCTTAATAATATAAAGAAAAAAAAATATGTTTTAGTATTGTCATCGAGTATACAGTAAAATTTCTATAAATTAATATAATTATAATGTATAAATTTTATTAATTAATCAATAAATTAATAATTTATAAATATAAAATTCATTTGTAAGGTAACTTTTAAAATATAAAATTCATTAGTAACTCAACACTTTAACATTTTATTATAAAATTATGAGTTTTTCTTTATAGGATAGTTTTTAACCTTTTAAATATTTTATTTTGATATTTAAAATTTTAAAATCAATTGTTCTGTAATTTTTTATTATAATAAATTTTTAAAAAATTAATTTTTTTTAAATCTATAGATTAAGGTTGGTTTTATAAGATATATTTAATCATCAATTTAATAATAGCAACTTAATCACATGTGGTTAATTAATAAATGCTAGTAGTAACTTAAGGATTGCTCTATTTTATATTCACTTTATATATCACATATATATTTTTTAAAATATTTTAACAGTTAATATTTTTTTATAAATAATGTGATGCATAAAATAATGAGCTGCTTAAGCATTATGAAATCAGTTAATAATAATTAATAGTGACTTGCTAAAAAAATCAAAAATTTGTTAGGTATGAAACAAATATATGTCAATAATAATTAATAGAAAAAAAAACAAAAGTTTGTTAGGTATGAAAATAAATTTATATATAATATTTTAATTGTTACTGTATATTTTATTTACTTTTCATCAAAAGTGAAGACCCACATATGTGATTAACTTATGCATAATGCCACAGGTCCTTTTAATCCAAATATAGAAACATTTTCATTTCTTTTTCATGACATCTAGAAATTCATTATACTATCACCATCTGAAAAAACAAGTTCATTATGGTGTCTCTTCATATTTCGCAAGAGTTATCTCTACCACATACAATATAGATATATTCCTTAATTTGAATAAATTAAATCTATATTTCAAATATTTTCTAAAAATAAAAAAAAAAACTTTATCATTTAACCCTATATATCATATTTCATTTTCACTCCTTTCATCTTTTTATTTCCAAATATCTACTTTGAAAAAAAAAATTACTACAATAACATATTTGAATTTTCACCAATTTTTTCTATTAAGTCCTTAAAAAAATTATTGGATCTGATAAATCCCTAAATCTTAGATGTATGATACAAAAAGATACAAAAGCCAATGAAATTAATATTTTCATTGGCTTTTTGAGTGAAAATTACCTTTTAATCTCTCTTTTTGAACGAAAAATTACTTTTTAATCCATTTTTTTCCTTTTAATCATTTTAACATCTTAATTATATATAATTATTTTTTAACATACTCTTTCTACATCCATAAATAAATAAATCAACATCAATATTAAATTAATTTAATTAATAAAATAAATATGTTCTGTATTTTTACATAAATAAAATAAAATTCATAAATTTTAAATTTTTTATATGAGAACACTTTTTAGTTATTTGAATATAACTCAAATAAGAAAATTTATTAAATTAAATTTAATATTTATTTCCATATTATTATTTTTATTTTAGAAAATTAATGTCTCATATTATTGAAATAGTGGTTTTTTTATTATTTTCTAAAATGGTGTTATATTTTTCCAATTTTTTTAGTATTAATTTTACAGGTGAGATTCGAATCCTAACTTAGTTTTTGTGTATTTATAATTTACATGTGCAATTTTTAAAATATTAATTTTTATATATTTTATTTCTTAGTAAGTGCATTATTTTTCTATAATTTCATCCATATTATTTTTTATTAAATTTGATAGATTTTTTTTAGTTTATTAATCTAATTTAATGAGTTTTATAATATTTAGAGGTTTTAAATATATAATTTTAATAAAATTTATTTATATTTTTTAATATCAAAGTTTGAGTGAATAAAAAATAATTAATAATAATATGTAAAATTGTATATTTTTATCAATTTTTAAATTATAGTCTCAATTCCTAGATTGTATTTTAATATTATATTTATTATTTGGTATGTTATTAACTTCTATTTATTAAAGATATTTTTTTTTCAGTTACAAAATGATTGATAAAATAAAATTAATTATTAAAAATTATTATATAAAATAAAAAATAAAATTTAATTAATAAAAGATATAATATTTATTTATTAATTAAATTAATTATAATATTGATATTATTTATTTATGGATGTAGAGGCAATACTTAAAAAAAAAATAATTATAAATAATTCAAATATATAAATGATTAAAAAATAATTTTCACTAAAAAAGGAATTAGAAGATAATTTTCGGTCAAAAAACTACAAAAATATTAACTTCGTTGGCTTTTAAACCTTTTTATGCTAGACGTTCAAAATTTAAGAGTTTAATATATTCAATAATTTCTTTAAAAATTTAAAAAAGAAAATAATAAAAATTTAGTAATATTTTACTTTATTTCAAAAATTTTAGAAACCATTCATTTTCAATATTTTTATTTTAAATATAATTTCGTGTATATATTTTATTTTTTAAAGTAATGATTGGGAACATATTTACATTTAAAATGTTAAAGACTAGAAGCAATATCTAGTAATATATTTCTGGCTAAGACTAGCAATGTCTAGTAAAGACTAAAATGTTTTGGCTTTTTTTTACTGTTTTTATTTGTTCACGTGTTGCTTGCTTTAGAGGTCAGAGGGTCTCAGCTCGTACCAATTGCTAGAGACAAATCTTTTATTCAAAGAAGACGGAGTGATAGGAGCTTGTTGAGTCATATTTCCATACCACTTTTTCATTGATTTCCCTCATTTTTATAGAAATATATATATTAAGATTTTTACTACAAATCTTGAATCTTGAAACTGATCAACCTAACAGCTCTAATATGGCTCCACCCGACTTGTCCTCTTTGGGCTCTTCTAATTTTGATTTCAACATAATTATGGTTTGAATTCATAATACATATGAGTGGTGAAATCTATAGCATCTGGCGGTAAACTTTATTTTTTATTGTTTTATTTGTAGAAATAATATTTTTATTTTTATTTATATATATATAAATTTTTAGTTTCTGTTACGTTGTTTTTATGTTTTATACTGTTAATAAAATTAAAATTTTGTTTTATTTTGGTTTCTATTATGTTTTGTATTTGATTATTGTGTATGATATTTGGTATATATATTTTTATATTTATTGATATGTTTTTAATATATTTTTTATCTTATAAAGATTTTTTTTTTGTTTGATTTTTTACACTCGTCTGAATTTATAATATTATGTAAGTGTAATTATATTATATTGAATGTTTTAAATAATTGAATTTTTTTTATTTTTTATTTTTACGTTGATGTAAATTTTAGATAGAAAATATATTTTTTGAATAGAAAATGGTATTTTTCAAAGAATTTATTTCACTAAATAAAAATTGATTTTATTTTATTTTGGTTATTTCTAAAAACTTTCCTAAATTAAATTAGAGACCAACTTATTAAAGGTCCAGGGACAGTGGACCTCCCTGAAATTTTGTAAAATATTATAGTAGTTTAAGTATTATAGGATTAATGCTGAAATTTAGATGAAGCTTAATACTGAGATTTAGCTACAATATAATATAAATATTATACTATATAGTTGAATATTAAAAAAGTGATTATAAAAAATTAATATATTAAATTTAAATATTGTGATATATGTTTTGGATTCAAGTGTGAACTAAATTATAATTGAATTTTGACTGAAAAAATTCTAATTAGATTCTTATATAAATATAAATTATGTCATTTATCTTATACAGATGATACTAGGAGTGTTAATTTTGGTCTGATCCATGGATATCCATCCTAACTTAATCCGAATAATTTAGTAAATAAGGGAGATAATTTTTTTTTTTATATCCGTGCAGATTCGTATTGGGTTTAAGTAATGTTAATATCCGACCCGATTATATATATTATATATTTTTTATTTTTTAATATTTTATTTATATATTTTTTTAATTTATAATTTTTTATGTTAAATTATAAATTATATTGTATGAATATTTAAGAAAAAAACATAAATAAATATATATATTAAAAAAATAAAAATATATATAAACAAATACATTCGATCTATTATTTGATTTGATCTGGAGCGGAGCGAATATTTCTATTATTATATGGATCGAATTCAGATTTTGTAAAATTCAATTCAAATTTGACCATAATCATTTCTACATAATATGTCATTTTTATCCATTAAGAATTTATAGAATAAGAAATGATGAATATAGTTGTTAAGATGAACTAAATCATTATTATTTTTGTGATTTTATTTTATTTATATGTATCTTGGAATAATAAAATCTAAATATTTGAGACTAAATTAATGTATAACACATGTAGTTGTGATGTGACTTAAAAAAAAACTAAAAGATTTGAAGAATGTAAAGAAATTGAGTGAAGGAAAATGATGATCATGTAGTTGTTGTGTGTAATATAATAGTACCGTTTGGGGAAGGGAAAACAAAAAGAAAAAGAAGTGAAGGAAATTAAATTGATGTGAAACATGGGCTATCACTCATCACTTTATGTAATAATGGTGATATATATTTGTTGAAGAATAACAAAACTAAAGGATTGGAAGTGATGAATCAATTGTTGTAAACATTACCCATTTCAAGGGAAAAATAAAAACTTCAAATGATTTTGTGGAGAACATGAAAAAAATAAAATAAAATAATATGTATTGGATGGGTTTTTCACCAAAATCTTTAGGTGTAACTCTTTTTCTCCATTTTACAGTCAACAGAAGATCAAACTCTACTTTAAAAAAACACAAAAACTTCATCAATTTCAAAGAAAATAATTTTTTTATAATATAATTTTTTTTTACCTCCAATTAGTTTCAAAAAGCCGATTTGCAAGCTTCAATTTTGAAGGGCTTAACATCTTAATGGACACGTCATGTCTTTGTTTCATATTGCTATTAATATGCTCTATTACATTATATTTTTTATTTAGAATTTAGAAAAATTATATTTTGAAAACAATTATATTTTTTAATTTTTAAAATTATAATTTATAAAAAAATTTAAAAGTGCGATTTTAAATTCAATTCCAAACCGAGTATATATAAGGAAAATTAATTCACTCATTAAAAAAACCATTTTATTAAAATAAAAAACGTCAGTTTGTGTGAACAAATTAATATTTTTAATTATATAAATAAATTTGAAAATTAAATTAAATTATTATTTAATATAATATTTAAAAATTGTTTGATAAATTTAAAATTTTTGACTCAATAGTATCTATTAATTCGTATAACAAAAGTTATGATCATTAATTTTTTCTATTAATATTTATTTTTCTAAGTTATATTATAATATTTTTATTATTTTATTAATATGTACCATTCAATATCTATAATAAAAATATATGTATTTTGGACATGTATGTACTTTAAATATTTAATCTTTCTTGCTTAATATATATATCAAGCAAAAGATGGATTAAAATTGTATATTTCTCTCTGGACTGTAATATATATATATATATATAAGGAAGTGTTGAAAAGACTAAATAAAAATATAATAATAATAATAATAATAATAATAATAATTATTATTATTATTATTATAGATTTTGTTTTTCTTCTTTATTTTTAAGTAAACAACATTGAAAAAGATTTTTAATAAGAAAGACGATATTATCACTTTCTTATTAATTTTTAATACTCTTATTACTTTTTTTATTATTAAATTTGATAATAATATTTTTATTCCATTTAAGTTAATATTCATTTTGCCTCATAATAAATATTTTAATTTCTTTTTCATATATATCAATTTAATCATTTTATAATATAAACTTTGCAATGATATTCTCGTTAAATAATGTATTAAAAATAGAGATAATAAATAAGAGATATAAAATATAATAGAATTATAATAATGGAGTGAGATTAAAATAATAAATGAATTAGAAAAATTAAAATAGATTAAAAAATTCTTAATAATTATGTATTTGATATTTATGATGTTTATTATAAGAGGGAAGGAGTAATTCTTATAATGAATAAAAATTTGTTTTTCATTTTCTTATATATTTCTTTATTAATATCACTTTTAATACATAGAAATATTATTGTCTATATTCTTTACTTTTTAGAAAAATATGATATTAAAAACTATATTTAATAAATATATAATTCTTTGTTTAAGAAAATATCATAACAATTTTTTTTTTAATTTTTATATGTTATAAAATATTTTTTTTTAATTTATATTTTGAAATAATTTTTTTTATTATCAAGAAAATTAACTGATCAAATAAAAAAATGAAAATGTTAATACATCTCATTATGCTTTGAAAATAATATAATAATTTCAAAAAATTTAATTTTTATAACAATATGTATGTGATTATTTGATTTTTTACTTGTTATTTTAATCTTATAATTTTTTCAATTTTAAAAAGATATACGATTTATTAAAATAATTTAGTAAAACATATAATTAAAAAAAAAAAAATTCACAATTCAATTTTTTTAAAAAAAAAATTTAACAGGATTATAATTTAAAATTTAATTTAATAAATTATACTTCTTATTAAAAATTTTAAAAAATATTTTCAAATAAAAATTAAAAAGTAAAAAAGTAAAAGTAATTTATCTTATTTTATTTTAATTTTATACCAAAAATCTATTAATAAATATATATTTCTAAATATATCATTTTTATGCAATAATAAAAGTTAAAATAAATGAACTTAAGTTCTATTTTTTTATTTTTTTTAATATATAAGTCTTCATTTCTTATAAGATCTAAAAAATAAGAATTTTACTTAAATCTTTCTATAAATATATGAATTAAAAATAATGAATAAAAAATAAAATTTAATTAGACAATCTTTCTTTATTTAAACAATAATTAGATTATTGTTACAGTGGATAATTTGCATGCTGAAAACGTGGTTTATAGAAAAGCAAAAAAAAAAAAAAAAAGGTTTTGTCCGACACATATAAATTGTATTTATTAATAGTATTTATACCCTTTTCTGAAAAAAGAAAAGAAAAGAAAAATAATTTCAAATCAGTTCAAATTTCGTGGAAGATAATTGTGAATAGTTCCTTCCCATCCGGTCCCAGCGTCCAAGTGTATGTTCAAATCAATTTGTTTATTTTTGGACTTCATGAATAATAAGATTAAGGATAAATTACGTTTTAATTCTTAAATTTAATATAATTAATATTTATATCTTTATTTTTTTAAAATTAATTAATTAATTCTTATTCTTTAATTATATTAATTAATTTAGCCATATTGTATAACTTTTTCTCAATTTCTGAAAAAAAATAAATTATAAATTAAAAGAAATTAAAGTAATTTTTTGAAAGTGCCCCTCTCCTCTTCTACATTGGTAGATAAGCGATTTTTTCTTTTTTATTCAATTAATAAATTATATTTATAATATTTAATTTGAAAAATATTTTTTAATTAAATATTTATAAAAAATTAAAAATTAAATTAAATTTCTAAAAATGACGCCGATTGCAAGGAAAAGCAAAATCTAAAAGATTATGTGTGAAAAAAATGAAAAACCATCATCACTTGGGTTGATTGTGTGTGAAGCCAACGAATTTTTTGTCTAACTATAAGACTAAAGTTAGAGTTCAGATTCCATCTTATATTTAAATTTAGGTTTTATTTATAATATTTAATATAATTAATATGTAAAAATTTTATATTTTAATATTGATATAAGTTAAATTTTATACCTAATTAATATTTCATAATGTAAATAATATATCTTAAACAGTTTTTTTAAAAATTCATATAATTTTAAATAAATAAATTTAAAAATAAAATAAATAAGTAAAAAAATACAAAATTTTAACCTATCACTTAAAATATTAGTGATTGTAATAAAATATAATTTTATAAAAATTTCATTTGTTCTTATTGAACTTATTTTTATGATAATTTATTTATATTTTTTTAATATAATTATTTTATAGTTATATTTTATCTGAATTAATCACTTTTAATAAATATTCTTAACGCATTCATTAGAAAAATTATATTTTAGAAAAGATAATATGAAAAAAATAAAAGAATGACGGACAGAGATTTGGGGAAGGAAAAAAACTCACTGTTTACGGGTGAAGAAAATTAACATGATAGACATGTGATTATCACTTACTAGTACTCATCACTATCATATGAAAAAATTTATCTGAAATAGTAACCTGTTCAAAAGTTTGTTACAATGTGCATGTGAAGAAAATAAGCATGAAACGCATCATTGCTCATATTGCTTTTTGTGAGAAAAAAAAAAAATAGACCTGCTCTTTATATATATCACAAAAAATTATCATAAAAGTTTAAATAAGTTTATATGTCATGAAGTCTATAAAAGTTTATCATAAACTTTTTATGATATATATATATATATATATATTGTGAATAATTATATACTGTATAAATGGAATAGAAATAAAATCCGTAGTAATTTACAAGCTTGCCATAAATTTTCTAATCAGTGTAGCCTTTTGTTGCATATATTGGATATTATGGCGAAAAGACTATACTTTTTGAAAGGGAAAAAGCTTATTTAATTTATTCAATGATTATATTTATGTATGATAATTAATTAAGACTCTTAATATATACAAAACAAGTAGATTATTTCACATTCTCAATACTAAATATCTATATACATTTACTAATAACTTTTAGTTAGTGATTTTAAAATTATTTAAAGATAAAAAAAATTTAAATTTAAATCTCAAAAGATTAAATTTATATACATAAACAAAGAAATATGGTGCCTATTTCAAATAAAAATAAATAAGAGAGACAGTACCCACGTCTTTGAAAGGGAACACTTGCATCAATACCATTAGCACACGCCATAAACTTTGAGGTGGGAAAAGGATTGGATTGGAAGTAGGCTGATATATCTCTATATAAACCCACCATCAGTAACACTTGAAGCACCACACTTCTCTACACTACAAATCCTTTGT
The DNA here is from genome assembly GCA_948193065.1 of Aleurites moluccanus. Taxonomy (NCBI): domain Eukaryota; kingdom Viridiplantae; phylum Streptophyta; class Magnoliopsida; order Malpighiales; family Euphorbiaceae; genus Aleurites; species Aleurites moluccanus. The sequence continues at coordinate 42,462 of CANXYC011286829.1, forward strand.
TCTTACATCTATTCACACACTTTCTCTCTAGATCAATGGCAGTTGAAATGGTGGCGATGACGGTGGCGGTGTTGTTTGGGCTGTTGGCTATGGCGGTGCAGCCTTCCATGCAACTGTCTTTGAGAAACCCTTTTAAAGGAATTATCCAAAAGCCCAATACCTATATTGAGTTTCCTGTTGGCCTTATTTATCTTACAAAGGGGGCTCAGT
>CANXYC011287106.1:0-13100 GCA_948193065.1 Aleurites moluccanus
TATATATATATAATGAAATGACTTTTAAAATTTCAAAAATTAAAAAGTATTTGGATAGTCGATTCACAATTATCGATTTAAAATAAAAATATTTTTTTAATTAGCAAAAATTCAACTTTTATTTAATATTAAATTTTACCGATTTAAAAAAAATAATCAATAATTGATATTTATTTAAATACTCAATAATTTCTTAATTATTCATTTATATATTTTTAAACGACAGTTAAATTTTATAGTTGAGTATTTAAACACCCCCTAAATATTATATTGTAGCGGTGGTTGTCAAATTCAAAATGAAGCAACAAAGTTAGTATGCTTTTTTCCTTTGGAGTTTTTTGGTAAAAAAAAAAATGTAACATTGCTCGTTTTGAATGTCAGGAATAAATGGAATGTTTGTTGTCTTTTTTTTTTTTTTTTTGGCTTTCCGTTGTCATAGAAAGTTTTCCACCACGTTATAATTAATATTTTCTACTTTTTGAGTTTGTTTGTTCAGCTCTTGATTTTTTTGTATGGATTAAAATTTTAAAATATTGTTATTTTAATATATAAATAATTTTTCAATTTTTAAAAATAATATTATATAAATATTTTTAATAATTTTTTATCACCGAAATACTGATTCACAATTTCAAAATTTATTAATTTATAACTCTCCAACTCCATTTCAATAAATTAAAATTTTTTTTTCTTATTCAGAAATTTTAGAATTACAAATTAACATTCTAATGAACGAAAAATAATTAAAACAACTTATATAAAATTATTTTAAAAATAGAGAAACTCATTAGAAAAAAAAAATTATTCACGTACCAATAATTCAAACACCAATGATATAATTTTTCCATTTTATATTACTGATCTTTTTATAAATAATTTTTTTCTTTTTTTCATGATATAAATGATATGTTCAACTAGACCTATGTAAAATATAATGAATTTAATAAAGCAATAAATAAATAAATAACAAGCATAGGCATAGAGATTTCCAATCCAACCTTAGTTTTCTGCAACGATTATTCTCTTCAAATTGGAAATCTATGATTGAGAATGAAAAATAATATGATGATAACATGTTTGTCTTCATCTTTGTCATATTGCTTAATCAACTTCATTAATATATAAGTTTATTGCGTGCCTTCACCGATGAATAGTGTTTTTCCTAATGCATATAACATGGAAATCAAAACTTTCAGAATATGCTTCCAAATCCAATCTACAGACTACAATTCCATAGACCTATTCAATACTACATATACATGTATATTATATATAAAATATATTTGGTTACAGTTCATTCCATTCCATTCCATTACGGTGTATCAAATGATTTTTGATTTCAATCTGAGAGGCTACACTGCTTGTACATTGTGAGAAATAAAATGTGTTGTATGTACTGCTCTCCGACCAAATGAGTTTCTGTATGAATATGAATATCAGAGATGCCTAATTTTCTTTGCAAATGAGCATGTTGGAGATGATTCTTTCAAGATCAAAAGCATATAGAACTATAGAAATTTTCACCTCAATATCCAGGTTTGACACAATTTCCACACAAGATATGTATTGGATTAGAATAAGATGATACTCTCTCGGATTTTGTAAGAAAATGAGGAGCATATACAAGTATATGACTACTATTACAAACAAACAATAAGGACATAGCATGTTGCTATAGCAGCACACTGCTGTATACACTGGAAGTGCTCTAGATCAATGGAACAGAATTTATGATGTCAATAAAGGATCACATGATGAAAATCTAACAGTCAGGATGCATGATAAGGATACCATATACTGACAGCCAATATACCAGGTTCACAGAGCACGTATTAAAAATAGTAAAAGTATTGCTCAACAAAGTTCGTTCATATTCAACATGAGAAAAGACAAATACAAAAGTTTACCATCATTTTCAACTGTAAGTTAATTATTGTTGGCCTTTTGTTCTTTCTCCCAGGTTTATCCTGTCCTCTTATCAATAACTCATCCCCCCCTCTCTCAACTCCCATCCCCTTTTCTCTAATTTTCCTCCACATAATCCTATAAAAAGTCATCTCCATCACTATTAGACTATTGATAACTTCATCTTCAAGTATGGATCAAAAAGACAAGAAAAAATGGGACGAAGACAAGGAGCTTCCATTATGAAGACTACAATAACAGAAGGGTGTTTCTAAGGAGTTGTCCACTTCAATGGGATGGAGAATATAATAGAGCTGATGAGAAGATGAGCAGGGTGACCAAGGAGAATGCTTAGAGGAAGCCTATCAAGTAGATGATCCTATCAATAATTCACTGGGGTGAAGGGTGGTGATCTTGAGGAGATTCAAGCACAAGCTAACAGTTTATGTCATAGCTTGTATCCCTGATGGCTTTAAGCCCCGTATAGCACTAATTTCAGCTTGAGCTCTGGCTTCTCGTTTTCATCTTCCTCACAAAGTAACCAGTGCTTCTATAGTTTACTTTCTACGTTTTCAAGATCCCAATATTTGTATCAGACAACAAACATCAATATATCCTCTAGAATTTATGTTGTTCAACTTAACAAGCCAGGAAAACATGCTGCCTCTTTATTTAGCTGCAGACCTTTTACATCCGACAAGCAAGAATCATGCTGTGCAGTAATGTTTCTGAAAATCTGATATTTCCACTCCAACGAGTATGGAAGTTTATTACATATGCTGATGGTTGATGGCACACCCTAGAAGTTAGAACTTTTTAGGTGACATCAAGCACCAGTCATCCAAATAAATATAATAAAAGAAACATCTCGTATTTGACATGTATATACGCTAAATTTACCATCCAATATTACTGTTACCAGCAAAAGACTCTTTTGAATTTAGTGATCAAGTAGTTGCGAGATAAATAGTATAATGAACAAGCATATTTGCCAAAAAATGCCTTTGACACAGTCCTTGATATGGTCATGAAACAATGGTTATCAATATACTTCCTATCATGGAAAAGATTAAATGACATTAAATCTATTGGGTAACAATAAAATGGATAGAGCTTACTTCCAAATACACAAGACAAGACAAGAAGTTTCTTCCTTAGAAAAATATTATTGACACGCCCATTGTGAAGCACCCTACAGCCACCCAGGGGCTCAAACGCTCACCTATTTCAGCAACCACACAAGTAGTTAGATTGTAATTCATGCTAGCATATGCAGTTAGAAGTTCATGACAATCATAATAAAGGTAGATCCAATTGGAATACACTTTGAACTCTTAAGTTTCTTCCACATAATTTACATGATTACAAAGTCGATTGCTCAAATATATATAAACCAGCTGCCAATTTTAGTGCCACGAACTTACAGGAACCTAATGGAGGAACTCGGTTTTACAAAACTTGCAATGCAAAGTTAAATCAGCTTATTCACATGCCATAAAAGCAGTATATAAACTTCAACAGTATTCTCATTCGCAGTGTAACTTATTTTAAGATGAAAAGATCAAGAGTATAATAATATGGGAAGGAAGTTAGACAATCCTTCTAATAAGGATGGAAATAAAGGTATCAATTTTTCTCACAGTAAATTCAGGATAATATTCAGCAAGCACATGGGCTATTTTTAATTGCATTTCCAACCACGACAATTGGAAATATTAAAGTTCTAGATTAAATTATATGAGCATATGGACTTTCATGATCACATAAAATAAACTTGTAGTCAAACATTACCATACCATCTTAAATGAGAAACCCAAAACCAAGCTAAATCTCATGAAACTACACTACTGTTCATTTAAATCCTAAACGATTGCATTGAACAACATAAAATTTTAAAATTAGCTGGAAAACCTGCTCAAACTAATTTAAATCCTAAAAGATTTAATTATCATGATTTCATAATCCCTATCACTCCAATTTTTCACCAGAGGACACCACAATCATCAGATTAAAAAAGCAAGTATTTATAAATTGCTTATGAGCTGCTTACCAGGCCCACTCCACCTAGTTGTAACCAACTAAGCTAATGACCAGAATCCTCTACATATTCAATCTTCTCCTCCTTTATTTAATTCAAAAATTGAACTCTCCAACTATTTTGAATTTGAACTGGGTCTTCATTAATTATATAGAATTTTGTCTGGTGACTTTTGAGCCCAAAGTTGCATGATGTATATTAAAAAATTTTAATTTGCTAGAATAATACGTAGATCACTGTAACTCTCTTATAGTTAAAAAGAAAAAAAAAATTAAATCAGTCAAAGGAAATATATGATATCTTGACAAATTTAGGTTCACACTAATAATAACTAGTTTGAATACAAGGAGGAATAGAAATACAATATTTTCCAAAAGAAAAAGGTTATGCAGGAATGTTATAGTTGTGACTAGTCTGTTAAATAATGGCAAAACATTCAGATAAGGAATCCTACCTATTCTGGCAGCCTTCCAGAAAAACCCTCGAAACCTGTAAAACAAAATTTGTTACAGTGAGTAGTCCCATAATAACTGCTATCTATGGATAACCAAAATGCCAACAAAACACCTCTTTGAGTATCTTGTATCATCATTGACTTGTGCACAACATGGAAAGAGTCAGAGCAGATATTTTATTGTCTAACCCTATGCAGGATTGAGAAAAGAAACAACGAAAAAAAAAATCAAGAAAAAAGACCTAGACAGGAATGACAGAAACCGTACGATTCTGATATAAGCCTAGTTTACTAAGAGAGAGTTTGGAGAGGATAGGAGGGGAAGAGAGACTTCAATGGATTTGCATGTCCAGTTGTCTAAGGACCATGATAGACCATGAAAAAAAGAATTGGGGCTTGATTGGTTGACAATGAAGTGGTAAAGTTCAAATGTGTCGCATCTGTTTACAATGCTACTTCTTCATTTCAGAAGAGACTGGTCCCCTGTTTTCCATGACCCTCTTCTGATCAAAGCCTGAAAAATGTTATTACCACTTTGCTGTCCACCCATCAGGGGAGAGGGTGGGGACAGAAGGATCCCACAGCGGCACAGCCTTTTCCACTCATTATCATCATGACTTCTCCTCATGTTCCATTGAGTATGAGATCAATAAAGTGAAGTGAAGCAAGTGTAGAACTTCAGGCTAGCTATACAATAACTCAAGCATAGGTGGGATCCCTTTAGTTAAGGGGAAGCAAATTAAGTGATACTCAGCTCAGCATCCCAAGTGGTACTAAGCATGATTTTGAGGACAGCCTAAAGACAGGTCTAATCAAAAGGATGCTCTAAACCTAAAATTTGCATAAGCGTTTGGAATCCACTAGGCCTGGCAGCTGGCTTCCCAGGCAGTACTCAAGATTTACATCATGGGTGCACAACATAATGGGGTTTATATTTTGTGCATTGAAGCCATTCCCTTTGTCTTAGAACACCAAGTTGCTCAATGCAATTAAAGACTTATTGTTAACATGAATGATCATTGAGACTGACTAAGTAAAACTTAATAATTTGGAAAGGGTCTAAAGTAGCCACATTATTGAGTTCAGCACACCCAGTGGTTGGGTTTGGCTCAAGCTATGTGAAAGGCTGGAGTATTGCCATGCTGCAATTCATATGCTCATGAAAAGAATTATTAGAAGCTCAAAGACTCTGGCTTAGAAGTGCACTCATGCAAAGTACCATAATGATGGAAATAGAGTATTTTATATCTGTAGTAAAAACTAAAACATCCTATTTCATTAATGGGAAATCTCATCAAAACTCTACTCGATGCCATCTCATACTTGAATTTCAACTTTCATGAATCATCTTAAAGCTAAAAAAAATTTCCCTTTTCAGAAAAGAAAATTCACAACAATCAAATCAAAGGAGAACTAAGAAGTACACTTTTATACTTAACGCATTTTCCCATTAACGCAGAAAAAAAAATATCATCAGACTACAACTTAACCAAGGAAATAAAAACAGAAGTAAAAAATGAATAGAAGACACATACCCTGTTCTCTGCTCTAAGATTGCTGGAAAGTGCATCTTGACATAGGTGCAAGTACAAATTCCCAATAGCACAACAGTGAGAAACGAATGAAAATTAAAGAGGGCAGACTGAAAAAAATAAAATAAAACAACCCATGTCAAAAAAAAAAAAATTGCATTATTAAATGAAATCTAATTCCTCAATAAAAATATAATTCATTTACCATGTCTTGATCCTTGTCAAACTGATCACTTTTCTTCCTTCAAAATCTACAAATAAAATCAAACACCTCACAAATTTCAGAAACTTAAAAATAAAATTAAACCCATTTGAGAAAAAAAATACAAAAAGGGGAAAGTAGCCAGCTTTAAGTAGAATTTGCATAAAACCGAAGCTAAATTAATCAATTTGTAAGCAAGTTAGGGTTTTGGAATGAAGGCGATTGAGTGACCTAGAGTAAAGAAGATAGCATTGGAGTTGACTTACCGGAACAAAACTGGTAGATATTAGATCGATGTTTCGCCAGAGCTCACACAGAAGCTAAATTGAAAGAGAAAGGAACCGCCTTTTCAGCTTCGACGCCCATTTTAGAGAAAAAAAAAAAAAGAGTTAAATAAATAATAAAAGAACAAATTGTAATGCGACCACGTTTCATTATAAAGAAGAAAAAAATATATATGTAATTTAAATGCAAAAATGGAATATATTAAATTAAAAATTGAGAGGAAAAAAAAAGATATATTTAATTTTTATTTTAAGTATTTGTAATAAAGTTTTTGACTTATAAATAAATAATAATAATATAATTTCGAAAGTTAAAAATCATACTCTTAAAATGGTTTGTTTCCATGTAATTATTAGGAATTTCAAGTGGTTATATATAATCAAAATATTAATTACTTAATGAAATAAAAATATTTTAATCAATAATCTAACAAAAATTTATTAAATTTTATGAAATTTAAAATTAATTTAATTTTTATTTTGCTATAATTATTATTTATATTTTATCACTTTAATAAATTACAAATAATAAAACAATTAAAGTAATAATTTAATAATTTAAATTCAAACTAAATTAAGACAAATATCTTAAATTAAATTAAGACACAATAATTAATTAATATAATTATAAAATATAAATTCTAACCCTAAATATATTTGAGTTCATTTATTATTCCTAATATAGATGAATAATGTGCCTATGAATGTATGTGTCTTGTTTGTTTATATCTTTGTATTCATAGAGATACATTTTTAATTTTTTTTTTAATTTATGAAATTAAATATAAAATTTGTAGAATATTTTCAAATTTTTAATAAAGATTAACAAATTTAAAAAATACATATAATTTGTAATATAATCTTTTATTTAAAAGGAAAAAGTAATTTATTTGTTGATTTTAGCCTTGATTTCAATTTATCATAGAGTGATTATGTTAATAAAAATATATATTAACAATTAAAATGATATATAAAAAATAAAAAAAAAATACTTAACATAGAAGAATAAATATAAATTTAATACATAAAAATATAAAATTAAGACATTAATATATAAAAATAAAGAAAATTGAACTAAAAATTAATAAAAAATAAACTTGAAAGAATTAATTTATATAAATATAAATATAAATTAAGTTATTACATGTAAAAAAGAAGAAAGTTGAACTAAAATTAATAAAAAAAATTCACAAAAACACACTTAAATATGAAAAAATAATATTTTAAATAAATATGAGATATTGATATTGTGAAGCGAATACGAGTATAAGAAAAATAATGGTCTCATAAATATATATTTATAATGAAATTATTTATTATAATAATTATTAAAATTTAAATTATAATATAATTAAAATTATAAATTCTATATGTATTAGGATTTTTCTTTTTTTTCCAAGCCAATGTGCTAATTTATGTGTATATTGAAATTAAATATTTCATTGCTTTCAATTTAATTTAACTTAATTTTAATCTTAAAATTAATTAAAGTCCATTATATAAATTTTTTATTTTTATTCTAAATGATTTTGAATTAAATTTTTTGAGAATTGTAATACCCCTAAATTATAATATATTTACCCTCTCTAATTTAATTTAATTTTTTTTTTCTCTTTTATATGCTAAATCAAGTGTTCAACTTTCTCTATTATTAATATACACATTAAAAAATTATCTCTGACATATTGTCCTAAAAGTCAAATATATATATATATTTTTATTCAAATGGTAAAGGTTGTTATTTTAGGGCCAGTGAATATATTAATTTAACACCCCTCACAGGCTAGCATATACATCATCGATCGAGCATCAACATACTTGAAATCAAGCTCTTGATTAATAAAAAGAAAAAGCAAACAACAAATATTTTTAACAACCAAATTAACTATTGAGATTATTAAATATTAATTATAGAGATATAAATGTGATCAAATATGATTATTAAAAGGATTAGTTATAAAAAAAAAATCATTAACTATTCGTTAAATTATAATTTTATTATGAATAAAAAATTTTAATAATTAAATATATATATTTTTAATTTTTGATAAATTTAATACAAAATCGGAATCTAATCAGTATTTATTATTATTACTTTTGTCACATTAGAATCTAACTAAGAAATCAAATTAAATTAATTGAATCAAATCGAATTGAACCAACTTGAATTAATCGATTCGATTTAATTTTTCAACATTCAGTTCAATTTGATTATTTTTTTTGAAATTTTAGTTTTTTTATTTGGATTGGTTTTCTTCAAAAAAAAAAAACTGAATAAACCAAACCAATATATATACTTATTTTATTTAAATAAACGAACCAAAATACGTCGATTCAATCTGAATAACTTATTTTCTATTTCAATTTGATTCGGTTTAATTATTTCAATCTTCAAAAGAAAATTGAAATATTCAAACTGAACCTAACTAATTTTAATATATCAATATTTTTGGTATTGAATGACCAGAAAATTAAAAAAATAAAAATAAAAATAAAGAGGTAAAATAATCAGTCAGTTCAGTTTAAATTGAACCAAAATGAAACTCTCAAAATTAAATCGAAATAAGAATCTAAATTTCAAAAAAAATAATCGAATTGAATGAAAATTAATCGAACCGAATAAAAAATTAATATTTTGAAAAAACAAAACTGAATAAAACAACTGAAATTTCAAAAAAATAATTGAACCGAATTGAAGTTTAAAAAATTAAATCGAACCAACCAATTCAAGTTGATTCAATTCAATTTGATTCGATTGGTTCAATTTGATTTCCTAATTAGATGCTGACATAAAAAAATAATAATATAAAATACCACGTCAATATGTCATATCAGTTTCGACATAAGAGTTCTGACCGAATTTCAATTTTATGTTAAATTTGCTAAATATTAAAAATATATGTATAAAATTGCTAAAATTTTTAATTGGTGATAAAATTACAATTTTGCTAATAGTTTATTATTTTTTTTTTTATAATTAATCATTATTAAAATATAAATTCATTATGATGAAAAATAATAATAATTCTAATATTCTAAACTCTTAATTATAGGAGTATCGCACTTGAATGGATAAAAACTTCACCCGCAATAATGATTGAATTTAGCTCCACAAAAGCTAAAATATAGAAGGGGTGGCATTTTTATTACAATGCATCCCATGGAAATGGGATGGGAATTTAAATTACAAATACAGCTACTTCCCACAAATGAAAATAACAAATGTATACCCAATTCCTGATTGTGCTAAAGAAACTTCCTTGACACCAAAAATTTTAGAATTGATATTCTTTTTTTTTTTTTTTTTTTGTCATTGAAAATCAAAGTTAACTAGGTGGCTCAAGCTGAAGCCATGTTTTAGGCAGGTCTACCTCAACATTTCCAAGAATTCACCATTGTAGAACTGGGAATGCCCATTTGCAAGATCAAGAATCTTAAATCAAAGCCATGAGTAAATTAGTTTTCTTCTTCTATGTTCCAATCCTTTCAAGATTTTCAGAGACAGTTTTCATCCTAGGTCGAATCTCGGGGTCTGCTTCAGTGCAGGCAAGGGCAACATGGAAAACTGCCAGTACCTCTTTTTTGGCATGAACTTCTTGAAGCAACGTTGGATCTACCATATCTGATAATGGGTTCTCTTCTTCAAAACCTTTCTTCACCCACCTTACTAGGTCTGGCACTTCTATAGAAGTTGAAGTAGTGGGTGAAAGCTCAGGAGATTTCCCTGTCAGCAATTCAAGCAATACTACTCCAAATGAATACACATCCCATTTCTGAGTTGGTCTGTTGCTAGGAACTCGAGCTTCAGGGGCACGATAGTTGTTGGTTCGCTCTGCTTGGACTGATTTTAAGTAAGGTAAAGCTCCACCAATAACGCCACCTGAGGAAGAAGGATTGTTGCCAGTTATGTTGATAAGTCTGTTTAGGCCAAAATCGGCAATATGAGCCTGGAATTCGTTGTCGAGGAGGATATTGGATGGTTTAATGTCGCCATGAACAAATTTTCTTGGACTGCATTCATGGAGGTAGGCTAAGCCTCTGGCTGCTCCCTTGGCGATTCTCAGCCTGGTTGCCCATGAGAGACTTGTCGAAGACTGACCACTCCTTCCTGTAAAATAAAAAGATAAATTTTTATCAATTGATGTACCTTCGTGGTTAATCATGAGCTGGAATTTCAGAAAATGACTAAAATTGTGAAATAGAGAAATTATAGAAGTGACAACGACAACAAAATCATCTATTCTAGGCTGCTATTCTAACAGACAGCCAGACAAGTTTTACTAATGTTAGACAAGAAACAAAACCAATCTTTTAACTTGATGAGGCCTGTGACAATCACTTGCTGCTTTGAATCCTGGCAAATGTGCCCTGCAGGCAGTTATTCAAGGAAAAGGGAAAATTTAAAAAAGGGAAAGTATGGCTTTTAGTTTGTTATAGAATGCTGTAATAGACCATGAATGCCATTCTATATAACTCTCTGAATAACAACAAAATAAAGGAATTTCCTTGTACATTTGTCCTAATTGACCTTGATTTGATTTGATTTGAGATAGATGGCAACTCATATTTTTAAACATTTTCTACATGCTGCAACAATTTTCCACCTTTATAGTGTGCTTCCAGGGTGAGACTTATGTGGCCAGGCCCAAAGGAGAGACACATGAACAATAATGTGGTCCTACTATGTCAAAGGAGAAATAAAAGCAATGGATACCTATCTACATGTCCACTGTCTAGAGTAAGCTGTTGCTTGACTAAATATTTATTTCAACATGTGGTAGTAATTCAATGGCAACCCTTTCAATTTCCTTCTACCTGGTCCCCAATTTGATCCTTTAGAAATAACCCCTTCTTAAATGAGGGTAGTGCTACTGATATAGATGCAACGGTATTTGAATTCATGATCAAAATCAGCAGTATTGTTATAGAAAGGAGGTTTTGGGGACCATTGATGCTCAATTAATGGTGGATCCTCATTATGAGTTGGGTTAAATCAATAATATCTCTAATATGCAGGGGAAATGACTGCATATAAAATATACATTTTTTTTTTAATAATGGTTAAAAATATTTAATCTTTACTACTACAAGATAGATACTTGATAGCCTTGTAAAATATACCCATTTTCATTTTAAGAAAACATATATAATTGAAATAAAGGCATGGTACTTCAAAGAAAGAAAGTAGGAAAAGAAATAAAGCCTAAATGATTTAGCTAAAGGATAAAATTCAGATTAAAGTGACGAGGAAGAATGCAAAGGAACCTTCATAAAGTACCTTTAAACAAAGATTTAAAATCCAGGTATAGCTTTTGGAAAGGAAGCTAAAGGAAATGCAAAACCAAGAGAGTCGAGGGCTAAGAGTTACATAAAGCTAGAAGAGGGAAACAAATATGGGCTGCAGAATTTACTTTATCAGTAAATGTTGCTGCCCCAAAAGGAGCAATGAATCATTTTTCAGACCCTTTACCTTGTGATTGCAGATTTAGAAATGCTCAAGCCCCCTAATCATCAACCATTCTCCAATCAATCCCATATCCATGGCCAGGCCAATGGGGAGGGCCCCACCATTCGGTGGATCTCAGACATAAGTAAAATAGTGCTTACAGCCTACCTAACTCCTAGAGACAATAGTAAACTTTGAGATTCATATAATATTCAGTCCAATTATTCCCACCCAACTTCCATGAATCTAACGCATGAAGAGTCATAATATAAGTAATCTTTTTTCTTATTGAAAACACAGGATTCAAATCTAAGATTTATTTATAATTGGACCCGGTTTGTTAACATGACCAAATCATATTTTATACATACAACATTTTTAAAGAAAGCACTGAGAATTGATCTATGACCTTTTATATTACTAAATATGCATTTGACTGCTGAATTATCTTTAAAAAAAAATGAGCAATCAGGACTAAATGTAAAATTCCCACTATGTATTCCTACAGCGCCATTAGCAAGGGAAAGCGAGAGGACACATTGCCCATGGACAAGAAAAGGGAGTACAGTTAGGATGAGGCAATGGGTGGGTGCAGTAAATCATAGCTGGTAGGCCACATATATCAATTAGTGTTGAGACCATGATGGTTAATACCACATCCATTACTAAAGAGCTCATTCATTCCCCTAAATTCCCTCAATTAAAACCAGCCAATAAGTATGTTGCTGTTGCTCCCAAATTTGTCCCTTACCCTTCTTTAGATCTCCTTTGGGGACCTTCTCCTCAGCTTCACTAGATCTTAGACTTCAATTGATTTAGCTTCTAGCAAAAAGAAGCAACTTTTTACATGTAAATTTTAAACTTCAAATGAGTTCATATTGGCATAACTTATTAATTGGATCAGAAAGATTATGAATTTTTATCTTTTAATTTTAATTTTCTTCAATTTTTAGAAGAACTTGTGATTTTAATATCATAATGCTCACCTAAAATTGCTCTAAGCACAATAATTGAGATTTGACAGAGAAAATGAAGAGATAAAAGTAGAAACTAGAAACTACAAGCACCGTGTTGAGTATATTAAACAAAGGCACAAATACTGACCTCGAAGAGCATTAGCCAAGTTGCCATTGGAGATGAAATCACTAATAAGAAGCTTTTCATCAGGAGCCCAATAATAAGCTCTTAATTTCACTATATTTGGATGCTTAACCTTCCCAATAGCCTGCACTTCAGCTA
>CANXYC011287815.1:0-27673 GCA_948193065.1 Aleurites moluccanus
TTTGATGTTTAATAGGTTTAAATGCCTAAATGTTATACATTTGATGCATATATAAGTTATTTGATGGAATGGCATTGAAAAATGGATGAATGGAATGAATTCCATTTAAGTGGAACAATATTGACTTTGTTAGTTTAAGGTGTTAGGACAATGTGATTAATAAAGTAAAGTTTGAATATGGTTAAGTGTTGAAAATGATGGGAATGTATAAGTTTAGATGTGTGAAAGATGATTGATTTAAGCACTTGAAAGCTAAACTTGAATATGGTATATGTTTGGTATAGAATGCTAAGTTAAGTGTATAGGAATACTTAATATGGTATATAACTGATGAATATGTGTAATGTATGCTATATGTGATGATAAAATGGGTTTATGGCATAAAAGAATGGAAATTGTATAAAATGTGCAAAGTGAGGTTGATAGTGCATACAGTGTATGCTTGATGTGTTTTTGTGTAAATAATGTGTTTTGTGATTTTTTATATCTTACAGGAGTATTGTATGTGATAATAGGTGAAACGTCAAATACTCCATCTCGGAGTGTTGAACGGCAGGCCGACTAGAGCTCGGGAGCACTGGATTGGGGGGTAAGGGATCTAATTGTGATAGAGGTGAGTCCTTATGTATAATCATGCATGATTTTCATCATATATGCTATAATATTTCATTTGAGCCAATAAAATAGTTTGATACCCAAAATCACAAACAGTGCAAATTGGCCCGTAAATAAGCCCACTGAGACGACCTAAAATGATCTAACCTTTGTCTGTCTATAAAATGAAATCCAGAAAGCCAATTAGGCCACCACTTGGACCAATCATCTAGTCTTGACCTAAGCTTTACAATGGTACCTCATGGCCTACCTAAATCCTTTGGTAACATAGTTAACCAGAAACTACTCAAAAATCCCAAAACGGACCCGTAACGGCGAGTGCCAGTTGCGGCAGCACAACTGGGCCCCGTAGGGCATTTTTTTTTTTTAAATCTTCCAATTTTGTTCTATTATTCTTCATATATGTATATATGATTGTTCTACATCTATATGAGATATAAATATGCTATATTTACTGTTATTTGAAGACACACTCATATGGTATTATAACAGGACTATCTCGATGGTATGGCAAGTAAATTCCATCAACTGTGTGCTCACTGGTGTTTATGGACTCTTGCTAGAGAGGGATGTTATATTCTCTAGTAGTAGGGAAAATATCCCTTACGTGGTTAATGTGTTTATGGAATCCTACTAGGGAGGGATGTTATATTCCCTAGTGCACTTTATGATAGTTCTTGAATACTGATTTACAGAAATAACCCAATCCTATTATATCATATGTGTGTTGACTTGTACACTGGAAACTTATATGGATATGTGTATTTGGAAACTTATATGGACTCTTTTATAAATACCTACGTGGATACTTATACAGATACTTGTTTTACTATCATTTGATATCTTATATTGATTCTACAGGCCATATATGGGCAACCATTGTTTCATGATCATTTACTGCATTTTTATACATTTGGATTCATTGAGTATTTTTATACTCACCCTCTTAGTGGTTTAAAATTTTCAGGTCTGCAGTGACGCACGCATTCCATTGGCATCTTCTACTCCTGCCTTGGAATTGTACTAGCTGAACATGTAATAATCAAGCTCTAAAAGTATATGTAAATATTTGTACAGTATAGAGGTTCCATAGTACTATAAATTAAGGAGTGGCATATATATATGTGTGTGTGTTTGCATATTTATAGTCTTGCATAGTAATTATACTATGGATATATATGATATGCTATGTATGGAAATGACTTGATATACAGATATGTATATAATGAGTTTATATTGGAGATCCAGAGGGATCATTGACTTGAGTGTTGATGTTGATGGATGTTGGAAGTGTTATTTATATGTTTTACAGCTAGGCTTAGCCATATTATAGAGGTGATGCTATCGAATTTTCTGCAACATCATTAAGCTATTTAAGCTATTTATATGAATTGCATGCCATATAGTATAGTCATTTGGGTTCTTCGTGGTACTGGTAGCTTAAGAATCACCCATACCCTAGGACTGTCGCGGCTCCTAGGTTGGGTCATGACAAAAGGCAACCCGGTTATGACACAACATGCATGCAAGTTCAAATAGCCAATGGCAAGCCATGGTATTAGGACATATTCAATCTTTTAAAGAATGACCAGTATCTGGAAGGGACATCCAAATCAGATTGGAGGACCCTAAGGCAATTGGCCAGCAATTTCATACCAAATGGTGACGTGTTATATAGGAGAGCATGGGATAACATCCACCTCAGGTGTGTGATGGAAGAGGAAGCTCAGCAGGTCATATAATGGGTGCATAGTGGAGACGAAGGCCCATACATGAATGGTTTTATGTTAGCCAGAAAAATCAAGAATCTAGGGTATTTTTGGCTCACAATGAACAGAGATTGTGCTAAATTTGTATAAAGAAGTCACAAATGCCAGATATTTTCCAAACTTCAGAAGCGACTTCCTATCCGGTTGCATCCGACCGCAACTCCCCTGCCCTTTGCTACATGGGGTATCGATGTCATAGGATGCATCAGTCCCAAATCTTCGAATGGACATAAGTATATTCTGGTGGCAATAGATTACTTCACAAAATGGGTGGAAGCCGCCTCTTACCACGTGTTAAATTCTAAGAAGGTAGCACACTTTATCCAAACTAACATCATTTGTCGATTTGGACTGCCTTTTGAGATAGTCACAGATAATGGCTCCCATTTCCAAAAGGAAGTAATAAGTCGTCTCAAAAGGGAAAAGATTTAACATCATCGGTCATCACCCTATCGCCCTCAAACTAATGGGGCAGTCGAGGTAATGAATAAAACCATTAAGTCAATTTTGCAGAAGATGATTACTAATCATAGAGGCTGGCATGAACGCCTCCCATTTGCATTATGGGGATACAAAACCTCCATACCCATGCCGATAGGGGCAACTCTGTATTCCCTGGTGTATGGGATGGAAGCGGTGCTTCCAGTTGAAGTGTAAATCCACTCTGCGAGGGTTATACAGGAAAACCAACTGAGTGAAGCAGAATGGATCAAAGGATATCATAACCAGTTGAATGCCATTAATGAAAAACTGATGGATGCACTCTATCAAATCCAAGGATATCAGCAAAGACTTGCCCGTCATTTCAATAAAAGGGTATCTGATAGGGGATTAGAAGAAGGCAACTTACTGCTAAAGGAAAAGAGATCCTGTACATGATCTAAGAGGGAAGTTCAGACCAAATTGGGTAGGCCCATATGTGCTCAAAAAGACCCTATCTGGTGGAGGTGTCATACTCATGTATTTGGATGGGAATGAATTTTTGAATCCTTGTAATCATGATCAACTGAAAAGATACTTTGTGTAATTTCCATTTCATGTTGCATTGTATGAATAGAACTACAAGGACCTAATTCTCCCAAAAGAAAATTTGGTGTATAAAAAAAATGCAGATGGAGATACATAGGCAACCCCTTTGGGTATGGTCCAATGCATAATAAAATTATCATTTTGTGCCCAGATTAATTAATTTGTGCTTGCTAAGTTGAAAACCTGAATAATGAGGCTTAGGCAAAAATTAGAGATGCTCGAAGAGTTGAAAACCCAGAAGGGCAGCTCGGGAAAAAATTAGAGTAACAAAAAAAATGAATGACAAAAAGAAAAAATGAATAAAAAATAATAATAATAAATAAATAAAGAGAGAAAGAGAGAGAGCCTCATTTTAAATTGGGTTTCATGAGTCATAGTCTATTCTTTTCATGTCCAGTTTTTCGTTAAACTCTGTCCTATCTCGTCTGTCAGAGTCAAAATAGAAAAATTCCATTATACTTCATTCAAAAAAGATCATATTTTCAAACACACACACACAAAAAAAAAAAAAAAGAAACAAAAGTCTAAAACATGATCCAAAAAGATGGAGTGTAGAGTCTAAGCTTGTCTCTCCTAGGATGCATATCTTCTAAGTCATCAGAGTCACTGTTTTCAATCACAGGTGAATCTAGTTCAACCTTTTCCTCCAGCTTACCCTGCATCACCTCAGTGTCTTCTAGTATCGTCATTGCACTTATATCAGTATCCCTAGTCTTTATGTCTGCTTCCAACTCTGTAATCAAGGCTACTCATCCGATCTTCTCAATAGGACAAACTTCCTGGATGAACCAGGAATCATAATCCTCCAGTTTGCTTGATAAGCCAACAGGGCGTACAAAGCGCATCGTCTGCCTCCAGCTATTCATTATGGCCTGGGAAACAGGACCGGTAATCAAAGATGAATGGTAGACAGCTCCATCTGCTGGGGTGCCTTGGGCCTAACCCATTTGCTTCAAGACTCTCGTGCCCTGATAAAATGAGGTCATGGAAATACCTAGCAGGTAAACCATCTTGTACCCATAGCTCATCGTGATAAATGAGTCAATCCCATACCAGGAGCAGTACCAATGCAGATCTCCAGAATCTAGCTCTAAAACCCAGGAGGTCCACTCCTTTTCTGAACCAAAACGGATTAGAGCCTTCCTCATGCGGTATTATGCAACTGAATAAGGAATCCTATCTGGGTGAGCCACCATCTGTAGGTAATTCTTAAGCCAAACCTAGAAGAGAAATAAAAGGGTTAAAAAGAAGTAAAGAATATGAAGAGGAAGTACAAGATATTTCTACCTGGAAAATGACTGGGCTAACAGACCAAGGCCCCTTAACTCTATAGTTTCCATGCAAGCTTTACAGGGTCTCTGCCAAAATCAGACTGGCAATAGTGCACCTTCACTCCATCTGAGCAACCAATTCCACTATTCGAACATCTCCCCAACCAGGTGAGCTAAAAAATAAGCATCCAACAGTCAAACACAAAACTAAGGCTATCATCCTGTGTTTTTGTCTCATTATATCCCCTGTATCTTTTGGATATTGAAACTCAGCTGTGACTGCAGTCAGATTGATTTGGTCTCCCATGACCATAGAGCTAGCAAGCTCTTGTCCCAGTCCAAGGAGCCTTTTGAAAGAGTAAAAGTATTTGACCCGGTATTCGGGGACAGCTAGAGCATCATTCGTATTACTTCCAATGATAGTGTTGAATTCCTCGAAAGTGGGGCACATTTCATCCATGCTCACCCTAAATTGGAACACATGATCAGCAAGATCCTAAAACCTCAGACAGGCCTTTAAAAAATCCCAATCCACTTTCACACCTCTCCAAGTAAGAACAAAATTGATCCCATACTTTCCCAAAATAATCTTTTTGACTTTGTGTTGGTTTTTGGTCCACAAAAACATATGATGACTGTAGTAGGGTTCCATGAGAAGTTTTATATGAAATTAAGAGGCATAATGAATTTTTAAGGAGGAATAAGACCCTTTTATAGAAAAAGTGAGCCCAATTTGGCTTGGGCGCGCAGGCTAGGGTGGTGCCACCACCCAGTGTGGGTGGCAGCGCCATAGCCTTTAGCGGCACCGCCCCTTTGTAGTGGTAGTACCGCCAAGCTCCAAAATAGTGCCATGGTGGCACCACCATAACACCAAGGAAGCACAACCCCTTCATCCTGGTAGCAGCACCCTTTTTCCTGCAAAATCGTTTGAGAAATTTTCAATTTTTAGGGGGTTACAGGGACATTTCCAAAATCCCTTGGCATTTCCTAAGCATCTTAATGCATTTCGGCTTAAAATAGCATTACACAACATTCTGTAGTCTGCATCCATAACATGGGTAATCAGCTAAAATATCATAAATACATGCATATATAAAGTATATATCATTCGTACATCATTGTTCATAAACAAGCATAAATAGAACAGTGAAAGGAAAAAACTGCTCAAGAAGACCACTAGTCTCTCCGACAGTGCCGACAGGGGTCCTCTAGTTGACGAGGTAGGTCAACTTGAATATTTAGTCGAGTTAGCATGCCCGACAAAGCTAGCTCCATTGTGCATCCCACGCGATAGGTATGACGAATCCATTCCATGTTAACCTGCAGAAAGAAAAGACAAAAGCTTAAGGATCATTTCCGAGAGCAAGGCTTTAAGGTATTGCAAGCTTAAGGATCATTTCCGAAAGCAAAATAAGAAAAAGAGCATGAACATACCTCAATGTTATCAGGTAGCTCTGGTGCAAGAGGGTGGACCGCATCCAGAAGACAGTATGATTACATCTCACCATGAGCGTTGGAGTAGAAGATATTTTCAAATATCTAGAAGTTAGGGCCCAAAGCAACCCGATCAGGATCATTTTGTATCCCAGGAGTAACGCTAGGGTGGGTTGAAAGAGGGTCTCTTTATGCACCCATGCTTTGAGCCTGAATCTGCAGAACAACAGAGGGTCCAGTAGAGCTAGATGGATGTCCCAATTATCGACATGGATCACCAATAGTTCCCATCATTTGAGTGCAATAGAATAGTGCATAATTATCTTGATGAGTCATATACAGATGTATGGGAAGACCAGTGTAAGCCTCACCCCTATTTATAGATTTTGAGAATCTTAAAAATGACCATCATGTCCCCTACCACAGGTAAAAACAAGGTAACTTGCATTTTCAAAGCAGTTCAAGTTAGAATTAAGTGTCGATAGTTCCTCTGTGTTTTCATAATTTTTCTCTATCTATCGACCTATCATTTGCCCAAATCAGACCTGGGATGCTTTTGTAATTCAGAATAATGACAAAAATAGAAAAATGTCAAAAAAATTGAAAGTTGTCTGAAGCATGGCAGATCATACTCATATACCTCCAGACCTCACAAGATGCTATCATAATGCATTTCTTTTGTTCCAAGCAGATAGGAACAGTCCAGTTCACCTACATCATGTTTGTCATCCAGAATGCACAACCATGATGGGGGCAACTATGAACACTAGTTTTTGCAGCCCCACGGACTCGTGCCAAGCCGACCGGCACTCATTAGAACCAAACTCGCACTCAAACAGACTCATAAATGCATCAGACCATAATCGGACCTAGGCTACCACCCTCAGGGGAGGGTGAAGCCACCGGCCCCTTGGGCAGTACCGCAGGCCCCTCTGGCGGTACTGTTGGTCACCAATTGGGCTACCGCCCTCTTTCTCAACTAGTGCCACCAAAGGCCATGGCAACGCCACCGCCCCCTCCGATGGCACCCCCCTTTGCCTACAAATAGAGACCCTCACCCTCCTTATAATTTTTTACACCAAAAATCCCTTGAAGTTGATTTTCCTTCTCGGATTTCCTCTATTTCTCTCTCATACACTGATTTCTTCTTATTTCTTTAACTCTCTTTGAGTTTAAAGAATAATCAATTCGGGGCGAGTGGAGCCTATTTTCTTTAGTTCTTTTTGAGCTAAAGAAGGACCAAATCTGGGATGTGTGGAGCCTCAAAATTATTTCTGACAAAGTCACTCTATTAATTTGCTTGTTTTGAATTACCAGATAAAAGACAATGCGACTGTCTTCTCGAGCTTCAACAGAACCAAATTGGAGCTCCGATCCAGAAGGACAATTCGACCATCTCCTTCCCAAAAAAGCAAAGGAGCAGGTATCGTCTCCTAACTCTTTTTTATTTTTATAGAGCATCAAAATAGGCAAATTTCCTTTATTTTGGTAGAGCATCAAAATAAAGAATCAAAACATGATAAGTTGGGCATAAAATCAACCCTGCTTCGTAAGAAGGGAGAACTACGTGGGTTTTGATTCCCATTCCACAGGATATGTAGGCAAGCTACGTAACGGCTTCAAATCCAAAAAGATCAAAGTGATCTCTTTTCTATTTATTTACTATTTAATTGAATGTATTGTTCGGGGAATGTGTGATCGACCTAGAACCCATAAGGGCTAGAGTTGATATCCCATATTTTGAGATTCTTGAATTGTAATAATTTACTTACCGCTCTCTAAAACTGCTTTATTGATTTCATCCATCCATTAACTTGCTCATGCATTTATATTTCTCATCCTTTAAACTGCTCACAAAAATGCTTTAAATCAAGGTTAAAATTAGAAGCCAAATTCAACCGAAAACCTAGTCCCCGAATCCTCTTTGGTTTCAAAGACTAGTGCACTTATTTTCTTTTGGGATAAAATTGCAGTCAAATTGGGTTTTTACCTTAAAGTTTTTCCAACAAAAATAACTTAAGGTGGTGACTTCAAAACATTAACAATCATTTTAAAAAGGGTGCTAAGGTCGCCTATCAATCCGTGAGAAATCATCCCTAAAAATGAGAGCAATCCTCGATCCCTTGGATCCACGGGATGGGCGATGCTCATGCGAGGCCTCATAACTATACCAGTGCTGGCTTAGATTGGACTACACAGAGTTCTTCTACATGTATTCGGTGTGGTAGGAGACATTTAGGACCCTACAGATGGAATATCGATGCTTCTTTGAGGTGTGCCCAACAGGGGCATTTTATAAAAGGATATCCATTGATTGTTAATCAAAGAAGTGCAACCACTAGCTCGTAGCCTACAATTCAAATGAATAAGAATGGTAACAGGGGCAATTCTGGTAGAGGTAGAGGGCAAGGAACTAGTCAGAGTACAGCACAGCCACTAGCGAGCAGAGGACAAAGTAAAGTGTTTGCTCTAAATCAGCAAGAGGCCCGTGCCTTTAATACTACTGTAACAGGTATAGTTCCAATACAAAATAAATTATCTAAACATTTATTTGATTTTAGAGCCACTTGTTCCTTTGTATCACCATCTTTTGCTAAAACATTGGAAAAGGGTAGTAGAATTCTGAACATACCTTTAGAGATTTCCACACCCCTGGGTGAGGGCATAGAAGTGAATCATGTATATAACTCCTATATAGTAGATATTGAGGGTAGAACACTTCCAGTGAACCTAATTGAACTACCGGTGCTAGAGATTGATGTGATACTAAGAATGGACTAGTTATCTACTCATTTTACAATTATTGATTGTCATAGAAAAAGAGCTAAATTTAAATATGAGGGGCAAGCCAGTTTTGTATATCAAGATGAAAATGATGATGTGGTAAAAAATTTAATTTCAGCCGTTAGGGCAAGACGACTTTTAAAAAAAGGTTGTCATGGACACTTGGCGACTGTGGTGGATACTCAGATGACTATACCAATAGTGGATCAAATTCCAGTGGTAAGGGAAATTGCTGATGTCTTTTCGAAGGATTTACCTGGGTTACCTCTAAAAGAGAAATTGAATTCGAGATAAAGGTATATCCAGGAACGAATCCCATATCCATCCCTCCCTATAGAATAGCTCCTTCATAATTGAACGAATTGAAAGTACAACGACAATAATTGCTTGATAAGGGCTTTATCCGACCCAGCAGTTCACCGTGGGGAGCTCCTATAGTATTTGTAAAGAAGAAAGATGGGACTCTTCGCATGTGCATTGATTACAGACAGTTGAACAAGGTGACTGTTAAGAACAAATATCCTCTACTGAGGATAGATGATTTATTTAATGAGCTGCAGGGAGCCAACCATTTTTCAAAAATTGATCTGAGGTCGGGTTATCATCAATTGAGTATTCGAAAAGAGGACATGCTGAAAATAGCCTTTAGAACTAGATATGGCCATTATGAATTCTTGGTTTTGCCATTTGGTCTAACTAATGCTCCAGCTACTTTTATGAGCCTCATAAATTGGGTGTTTAAACCATTTTTGGATAGGTTTGTCATTGTTTTCATTGATGATATACTTATTTATTCTAAAAGTCAACAAGAGCATGAAGAGCATTTGAGAATGGTATTGCAAACATTGAGGGAACACTAATTATATGCAAAATTGTCTAAATGTGAGTTTTGGTTGAGTGAATTATGTTTCTTGGGACATGTTATTGACATGGATGGAATCAAGGTGAATCCTAAAATGGTTGAGTTTGTAGCTAATAGGCCTCAACCTACCAATGTGAATGAGATTCGAAGTTTCTTAGGGTATGGCTGGATATTATCGGAGATTCGTAAATGATTTCTCCCGTATAGCTGCTCTGTTGACCAAATTAACGAGGAAGCAAGTAAAGTTTTTATGGGATGACACTTATGAAGTGAGTTTTTAGAAACTCAAAACTTGTCTCACTACTACGCCGGTACTTGTTTTGCCTTCAGGTTCAGGTGGATTTGCCATGTATTGTGATGCATCACGAGTGGGTCTGGGCTATGTACTTATGTAGAATGGGAAAGTTATTGCTTATGCTTCTCAGTGTTAAAGAAGCATGAATTGAACTACCCTACTCATGAATTGGAAATGGCAGCAATTGTCTTTGCATTAAAAATCTGGAGACACCACCTCTATAGTTAAAAGTGTGAGATATTTACTAATCATAAAAGTCTTTAGTATATAATGAAGCAAAAAGATCTAAATTTGTGGCAACGAAGATGGATGGAATTAGTAAAAGACTTTGATTGTTAGATACTGTACCATCCAGGGAAAGCTAATATGGTTGCAGATGCCTTAAATGAAAAGTCAATGGGGAGTTTATCACATATTTCAGCACAACGAAGATCATTAGTGACAGAATTGAAGGAGTTATGTAATATAGGAGTACAATTAGAGATATCTAGGTCTCGAGCTTTAATTACTCATTTTCAAGTGAGGCCTATATTGATTGATGAAATTAAAGCCTCACGAGATAAAGATGCTCAACTAGTTAAGCTTAAAGGACATGTTTCAATAAGGAAAGCTCCTATTTTTTTATTGGACAACGGGGTGCTTAAATTGGGTCGTTGACTATGTGTATCGGATGTGGATGGGCTAAGAAAAAGAATTTTAAAAGAAATGCATCATGCACCGTATATTGTGCACCTGGAAGCAACCAAAATGTACCATGATGTGAAAGATACTTACTGTAGTCGAGAATGAAAAGTAGATTGCTGATTATGTGTCTAAATGTTTATCCTGTCAGCAAGTGAAATTTGAGCATTAGAAACCTTCGGGTTTGTTACAGTAGATAGAGTTACCTAAGTGGAAATGGGAACATATTACTATGGATTTTGTAATAGGATTACCAAAGACTTTTCAGGGGCATAATTCTATTTGGGTAATTGTGGATCGGCTCACAAAGTCATCTCATTTCCTGGAAGTTAAATCAATTTAATCAGCAACTCAATATGCACAACTCTACATTGATAAAATTATGAGGCTGCATGGGATACCAATATCCATTATTTGGGATAGAGGTCCTCAATTTATATCACAATTTTGGTAGAAATTCCAGGAAGCTTTGGGTACACAACTGCAATTCAGTATAACATTCCATCCATAAACAAATGGGCAGTCTGAAATAACTATTCAGACACTGGAAGATATGCTTCGATTATGTGTATTGGATTTTTAAGGCAGTTGGGATTGCTACTTGTTTTTAGGGGAATTTGCATATAACAATAGTTACCACTCCACTATTGGCATGTGTGAGGCCTCACCCGAGCATTCCTCCATCCAAGGGAGATCGGATTGGGAATGCTCATTTTTCGGAATGATTTCTCACGGAGACTAGGTTTTTGGTTGAACTTGGCTTCTAATTTTAACCTTGATTTAAAGTGTTTTCATGAGTAGTTTAAAGGATGAGATATAAAGATGTATGAGCAAGTTAAATGAATGGACGAAAGCGATAAAATAAAACAATAAAGTAGTTAAGAGAGCAATAAATTAAATTATTACAATTCAAAGATCCCAAACTAGGGGATATCAACTCTAACCCTTATGGGTTCTAGGTCAATCACACATTCCCCAAAGAATATATTCAATAAAGTAATTAATAGAAAAGAGATGGTTTTGAACATTTTTGGGTTTGAAGCCCTTACATAGCTTGCCTGCATATCCCGTTGAATAAGAATCAAAACCCACGCAGTTCTCTCTTCTTGCGAAGGAGGGTTGATTTATGCCTAATTTATCATGTTTTGATTCTTTACTTTGATTCTCTATCAAACTAAAGAAGATGACTTGTTTATTTTGATGCTTTATCAAAATAGGAAAAGTTAGGAGATGATACCTTCTCCCTTACTCTTTGGGGTGGCGGCGGTCTGATTGCATGCCCGGATCGGAGCTCCACTTTGGATCCATTGACGCCCGGAAAGATGGTCGGATTGTCTTTTATCTATCTTTTTGCGGAGAAGGCAGTATGATTGTTCGCCTAGATCGGAGTTCCACTTTGGATTGATTTGAAGTAGGGGAAGATGGTTAGATTGTCTTTTATCTTGCTTTTTGGGGAGGCAGCAGTCTGATTGCTTGCCCGGATCGGAGTTCCACCTTGGATCGGTTAAAGCCCAGGAAGACTGTCGGATTGTCTTTTATCCGATAATTCAAAGAAAACAAGCAAACCAACAGAGTGATTTTATATTAAAAATGATTTTGAGGCTCTATACGCCTCGGATTTGGTCATTCTTTAGCTCAAAGAGAACTAAAGAAAATAGGCTCCACATGCCCCGAATGATTATTCTTTAAACTCAAAAAGAGTTAAAGAAATAAGAAGAAATGGGTATATGAGGGAGAATAGAATAAATCTGAGAAGGAAAAATCAACTTCAAGAGATTTCGAGGCCCCAAATATTAAGGAGGGAGGCAAGTATTTATAGGCAACTTAGTGCCACCGAAGGAGGTGGAGGCACCGCTCAAGAAAGAAGGTGCTAGCACCCCTCGAGGAGGGAGGCAAAGCCTTCCATCGAGGGTGACCACTAAGTACCAAACCCGGGACTGACGATTTCTGAGTTTGCCTGTGCACTGGCTTGGTTTCGGTGAGTGTCGATCGGCTAGGCACGAGTCCAAGAGGTGTAAAAAATGAGTGTTCACAGCTACCCCCATCATGATTGCTTTTCTAGAAAGGTAATCATGATGATAGTGGACACAGGCTACCATGATAAGGTAAAGCTATCCTAGGAAGGGTATGAAGAGGTGCTCTTAAGGCTGCCCCTAAAAAGGTTGAAAATTTTCCTAAAGCTACCATTAGAATGGTATGTAACCTTCTAAGGCTACCCTTAGGATGGTTTGAAAAGCTTATAAGGCTACCCTTAGAAAAGTCTGATGAGCTCCTAAAGCTACCCTTAGGATGGTTTGAAAAGCTTCTAAGGCTACCCTTAGAAAAGTCTAATAAGCTCCTAAAGCTACCCTTAGCATGGTCTGAAAAGCTTCTAAGGCTACCCTTAGAAAATTCTGATGAGATCCTAAAGCTACCCTTAGGATGGTCTGAAAAGCTTCTAAGGCTACCCATAGAAAAGTCTGATGAGATCCTTAAGCTACCCTTAGGATGGTCTGAAAAGCTTCTAAGTCTACCGATAGAAAAGTCTGATGAGCTCCTAAAGCTATGCTTAGGATGGTCTAAAAAGCTACTAAAGCTACCCTTAGAAAAGTCTGATGAGATCCTAAAGCTACCCTTAGGATGATCCAAGATGGATGATTCTATAAGAGGAACCTAATTTATAATAGGTTTTGAACAGAGAGGTCCTAACGATGCCTTAGGATAGTTGCTATATGTTAGAGAAGACAAACCCTAAGGATTCCCCAAGATGGTTGACTTTAGAAAATGAGAGGCCTAACTCTGTTATAGGTCTCAGAATGAGGGATCCTAACTCTCTGCAAGGGTGATAACAATGTTGTGCTAAAGATGATATTGGTGTTATGCTAAGCACATAGGATGAATGCTTAAGAGTCCATTTTGGATAACAAAAGTGATGTAGGTGAACTGGGTTGTTCCTGTCTGCTTAGAATAAAAGAATGCATTTTAATCGCATCTTGCAGGGTCTGAAAGTGAGATGGAAAAATAGATTTTGATTCCAAATATTTTTCAAAATGAAATTAGGTGAAAATGGATTTTGATTTCAAAAATTTTTCAGAATGAAATTGGATGGAAAATGGATTTTGATTTTCAAACACCTTTCAGAATGAAATCGGGTGGAAAATAGATTTTGATTTTCAAACATCTTTCATAATGAAATCAGGTGGAAAATAGATTTTGATTTCAAACATTTTTTAGAATGAAATCGTGTGGAAAATGGATTTTGATTTCAAACATCTTTCAGAATGAAATCGGATGAAAAATAGATTTTGATTTCAAACATTTTTCAGAATCAAATCAGGTGGAAAATGGATTTTGATTTCACCAAGGGCTGCTTGGGCTCAAAATGATTTTTGGTTTGCCAAGGGCTACTTGGGCTTAAAATGATTTTTGGTTTGCCAAGGGCTACTTAGGCTTAAAATGATTTTGGTTTGTCAAGGGCTACTTAGGCTTAAAATGATTTTTGGCTTGCCAAGGCTTGCTTGGGCTTAAAATGAACTTTGGTTTGCCAAGGACTACTTGGGCTTAAAATGATTGTTGGTTTGCCAAGGCCTGCTTGGGCTTCAAATGATTTTTGGCTTGCCAAGGCCTGCTTGGGCTTAAGATGATTTTTTGTTTGCCAAGGCTACTTGGGCTTAAAACCATTTTTGGTTTGCCAAGGCTTGCTTGGGCTTAACATGATTTTTATCTCTTCAAGTTCAAGATTAAATGAGTGAGACTTTAATGATATGTGACTTATGAACCTTTGAGTTAAAGGAAATAATGCATGGCTTAAGAGATTTTCCAAATTCTGTAGAAATAATGCAATTTAGGATGCCCTAAATCAGAAAGAATTTAATGAGATGCAATGCCCTAACTCTATGCTAGGCTAAGAGAGAAAACATAAGCTCTTTAGGCAATCGATTTTTTTTTTTTCAAAAGAGCAAACCTAATTCGGTTCTAGTTTGGAAAATGCAATTACCCTTGGAGGGATCAATGAGATTTGATTGACACTAATCGGGACTCTGAATTTGCATGTGCATCCTATTTCTAATGCATGTTTTGACAACTTTAATATCTTGAACCAGTGAAAGGATGATATGCATTATAAGAAGATAATTTATGATAAATGTCAGATTGATGATTCAAATTTTAGTAGGATGCGCCACTTTTTGAAGGAAGGTGACATGTGGAAAGGGGTGACTTGATCATTTTGTTGGTCTTTGAGGGTGAGATTAAGGGCGTTGATCTTGGATCAAAGGTTGCATCAAGTTTGATCAAACAGTGAGATTTTGGTTGATCTGATATCTTGGATTTGAATTGGGTTTGATCTTGGATCAAAGGGTAAGTTTAGGACTTGATCTTAGATCAAAGGTTAAGACTATGATTGATCTTGGATCATGGATTTGAATAGGATTTGGACTAAGGGCTGCACTTGGGTTCTTGTGGAGATGACCCATTTTTTTTGGACTGTGATTCGAATAGATGGCCCGCTTTTGAGGAATGATGAGTTAGATCACTTTGGTGGTCATTAAGGTTTGAGAGGGAGTTGGCAATTTGTTAGGTAGTGACAATGGTGAGGTGAAGTTTTGAATCCACATTCAGTTTTCACCAAGTATGTTAGATTGAGGATGATGCCATGCTCAGTATTGGTTCAAAGATTAACTCGGAAGGCTGAGGTCAGGTATGCCTTGTTAGAATGGTTTTGGACTCCTAAAGGTCAACTATATGAGTTGGTCCTATTGGTTCGATTTTGGATACCTAATGGAAGGTTTTGTGGATTGGTTTTAATTTTGAACCAAAGGATTGGCTTTGAGAGTTTGTTTGCTTGGTTCTTACCAAAGATGACTTTGTTTAATAAGGTTTATGGAAGATGAATTTGTGGTTGGCTCTATCTCAGGCTATAGGCTTTTTCAGATGGGTTTGGACCTTCAAAAAGATACCTTGGCTTCTTAGGCTCATGGACCTTGATTTGTGATCCACTTTTGTTTCATACCTGACCCAACTTCAAAAAGGCAATAGGTTTTAAATTTGGTAGTGAGGGCTTGGCTATTCAGACGATCAAAGGACCACTTGAGAATTTTGACTTTGGTTTCACTAATAAGGATTAGATGAATCTAAACACTTTTTGCTCAAACCATTGAATCCTTTCTGTTTTGCTCCTTGAGCTTGGACTTGCTTTTGTGAAATGGGAGATTTTATGAGTTTGTCTTTATGGGAAAAACAAGTGGAGCTATTCCTACTATTTGATATTGAAAAGATTATTGGGGCTGACACTTTGTCGGTTGGATTCTTTAGAACTGACACACGAGTCAAATGACTTGAAAGAAAAGTCATTCATCATGAAAGAAAAAGACTCTTTGATTTGATGATTTGGACAATCGACTTAAGGAATGATGACTTTGGATTACTTATCCTTTGATGATGGATTTAGCCACAATGACTAGATGTTGACTTTAAAAAACATGCCCCTGACGAGGGATTAGGGTGGTTTAGCCATTTAACTGCTTTGACTAAGAGATGTGACGATTGACACAAAAAGAGATACCCCTGATGTGGGATAAAGACAACTTAGCCAATTGGCTAAGAGACATGACAGATTAACATGAAAATCGTTCGACACCAAAATATTAAAATGACTTTGATGACTTTGACGAGGACTTGTTAGCAACTTTTGCTATGATGATTGACTCAGAAAATGATTTTTGATTTTTTGATTGATTTTTTTTATGCTCTAATTTTTGCCCGAGCTATCCTTATGGGCCTTCAACTCGTAGAGCTACTCTAATTTTTGCATGAGCTATCCTTATGGGTTTTCAACTTTGCGAGCACAAATCAATTAATTTGGGCACAACAAATGATAATTTTTATTATGCTTTGGACCGTACCCAAGGTGGGCTGCCTACGTATCTCCATTTGCATTTTTTCGAAGCCATTTTCTAGTATGTTGCCCCGGCATTCTTTAAACCAAAAGGCATGACATTGTAGCAGTAGTTGTTCCATTCTATCACAAAAGTTGTCTTCTTCTTGTCAGGTGGATAGACTTGAATTTGATCATACCCGCATATAAATCAGTCAAGGAGACTATCTCTGATTCGGCCATGTGGTCAACCAATAATTCTATATGAGGTAAAGGAAAGTCATCTTTTGGACAGGCTTTGTTCATATCCTTATAATCCATATGCTTACTTTGCCATCCTTCTTGGGCATAGGCACTATGTTGACTAGCCATGAAGGGTAAGTGACAGGTTCAACGAAACCATTCTTCAAAAACCTAGCAACTTCCTCTTTGATCTTGAGAGACCGTTCTACCTTCATCCTTCATAACTTCTATTTTATAGGCTTCACATCCTCATAGATCGAAATCTTATGGACTGCTATGCTTGGATTGATACCCATCATGTCTTCAGGTTGCCAGGCAAAACAATGTGAAAATTCTTGAACAATCTTAACTATAGAAGCCTTATCACAGAATGATGATGTAATAAATGTGAATTTCAATTTACTATTTGTGCCAAAGTTAATTGATTTTTTTTCCTCTTTTAAATTGGATTCATGGAGAGGAAAAAAAAGACTCAAGGATTTAAGAGGAAAATTGAACACTTTGATTGATAACAAAAGTTTCATCCTTGCGGACTACTTCAAAATTAAAAGAAGGACCAAGGAGATCCATTACAGGCTCTATAGAGGAAAAAGAAGAAACAAACTCAACAGACTCTGACTCTGACTCAGGTTTAGACTATGATTTGAATTCAATCTCAGACAGGTCAGATTAACTGGGCTTGAATTTCTCCATAAACTATGCTAATTTGGGTTTTAGTTGGTTGATGAAGTGGGGTCTATTTCCATTTACCTTCCTCCTAATATGAACCTTCAGACCTGAAGGAATTGATAACTATTCAAAGGTAAATAGGGGCATTGGATATCAGGCCAGGGGGAAGGATATCTCCAATGTTAATGAGATCTTGGATTTTGTGTCTTAAGTTTTTGCACACCTCTGTTTTATGCCTAGAACTTTGATGATAATCACAATACTCATTCATATTCCAACTTTTAGGCAAAAGGTTAGGAGGTGCCTTTGATTCTAAAGGTGTGGCCATTTTAGATTCCAAAGCCTTCTTGTAAATGAAGCTCAAGGGCATACCCAAATCCGTGAATTTCCTTTTTAGAGACTGAGTCTTCTATTTGGTAGAGGTAATGGAAGTGAAAGTGTTATTCTGCTTGTATCTTTTCTCCATTATGTGCCTTGTTCTAACACAATAGTATTGCACTTCACAGACTTTTCCATGGGTGAATGGGTGAAGGTTTCCTTACCTTGAAATGGATTCAATGAAAAGGAAGGGTTGGTGTTGGTTAGGTTAATTTGAGATGTATTTAAAGAGCTTGGATCAACTGGTTTGGGCCTGGTCTGATTCATGGATTTTATATCATCAATTTGGGAATTCAAGCCTTTAGTCACATAGGCCAGTGCATTTTGAAAGCTAGTTTGTTGAGCAGTCAGGGCTTCATTGAAGCAGATTTGTTGAGCATTAAGGGTGGATTTGAGCATGGCTTCAAAATTCTCCTCTTGCCTTTTGATGAGGGTGGTGAGAAATGTGTCCATGGCATCCATATTGGTTGGGTTGGCCATTGGTACCTTTTAAAGATAAGGAAAGGGATCAATACATGGAAGAGAAAACCTAACTTTGTTCTAGGTTTTTAGGGGAAAGGAAAACATAACTCTGTTCTAGGTTTTATAGGGAAAAGGAAAACCTAACTTTGTTCTAGGTTTATAGGTTAAAGAAAACCTAACTTTGTTCTAGGTTTATAGGTAAAAGGAAAACCTAACTCTGTTCTAAGTTTATAGGGAAAAGTTATGTATTACAAATTCCTAGGAAATTGATTCCTAAAGTAAGGTGGGCCAAAGTTGTTTGGATTTTATGATTTTGAAAAGATAATGGTGCCAACTGGGTTTGGGCTCTAGTGAGATAATGATGCCAAATGGTTTTAGGCTTTAGAGAAATAATGGTGCCAACTGGGTTTGGGCTTTGGAGAGATCTTAGTGCCGACTGGGTTTGGGATTTAGAGAGATAATGTTGGTGCCAACTGGGCTTGGGCTTTGGAGAGATCTTGGTGCCAACTGGGCTTGTGCTTTGGAGAGATCTTTGTGTTGGTGCCAACTGGTTTTGGGCTTTGGAGAGATAATGTTGCCAAAAGGGTTTTGGGCTTGGAGAGATATTGGTGCAAACTGAGTTTGGGCTTTGGAGAGATAATATTGCCAACTGGATTTAGGCTTTAGTGAGATAATAGTGCCAAATGATTTTAGGCTTTAGAGAGATCTTGGTGCTAACTGGGTTTGGGTTTTAGAGTTTTAATGTTGCCAAATGAGTTTGGGCTTTAGAAAGATAATGTTGCCAACTGGATTTGGGCTTTGGAGAGATCTTGGTGCCAACTGGGTTTGGGCTTTGGAGAGATACTGATGCCAGCTTAGTTTTCGGCTTAGAGAGACAATGTTGCCATATGGGTGTCATGACCCGGTTTTCCGGACCGCGACAGTCCTAGGACACGGAAGATGCCAATGGCGACCAGCACCCATAGAAACCAGTATCACATGCAGAATCTATAAACCTCAATTAATTATCCATTTTAGTTAATTACCATCCATTATGCTATTATGTAATTTATTCTGTAAGTTTCTGCAATTGGTTGTAATCATCACAATACCACATCACAATATCATCATAACTCATAATAACATCATCAACATAATAATATCATCATCATATACATGTTCATCTCTTAGCTAACCCATACATACCCAGGGAGCAGCTAGATAATGAACACCAAAAATAATACGGAATATATCAGAAATATACATAAACAGTCTGTAGCAGAAATCCACTAAAGATAGAAGACTGGATTCCGCAAAATACTCCTCTCTTGAAATGGGTAAATAATGAAATGGTGAGTATAGATGATACTCAGTGAATCTACATGCATCATCAATGAAATATAGGCTATAACAATGATATACACATATTAAGGAATAATGGTATAGTATCAATCGATTAAGTTACAGAATCAGTATCAGATGTCAATGGGAATAACAATGGTCATATCCAATCAAGGAATCATATGGTAAGACAGACAGAGGGCTATGAAACACGTAGACTATGTGTAATCACACATTCAATCACATATCACATAAGCATAAGACTAATCAGGTCCTATGGCTGGAACCAATAACCCTTCCCAGCTAGGGCATCAATATCAATGTGCACATTGCTGACAGTATATACCCACTACCCTGTCAGTGAGGCAGCTCTGTCAAACCACATTTAGGTCAATAAAAATGGATAACATGTCAATAGACACCATTATGCAATAGTGGTATCATCAATATCAATATGATCAATATCTTTCAAATTAAGTAACATATGATTCAATGTCATAGCAAAATACAATATCTAAGCAAGGATAAAGGTTATGGTAAACAACAAAGGTATCGAACAAAAGTTGGTTCGGTGATGGAAAACGGTAGGCCAATTGGCATACCAACGTCGCTGGCGACAATGGCATTCAAATGGTAGGCCTATGGCATACAAACCAATAGGCTAATGGCAAATGAACTAGGCATTTCATCGAACATATGGTAGGCATACAATGGCAAGCCAATAAGCTAGGTTAGGTTACAAATTTGACTTGCCCAATTCAACCGACACAAAGCCATATTGTTAAACAAGGCATAGGCATTCAAGAAACAAGATTAAACAACATCTAAATGGGATCAAATGGCCATGGAATTCAAGCAAAAACCAAGCAATTTTCATAGGCATGAATAGTAACATTAGGTTCGGCCAACAATGGGATTTTAGGGCAAGGTTAAATTCATCAATTCAATCAATTATACATGTTATTTGATGTATTATAGACTCACCTAAGCTTTCAAAGAACTTTGAATAGCTCAATTTCCAAGCCAATTCACCAAATTTCTCCAAATAGCCTATATAGCACACTTTAGTTCCAAATTCAATTCTACATCAAATAAACCATCAATTAGTTATCCATTCATATCCAATTAACTAATTGTAATATCAATTAACAAAACCTAACACTAATTCAACAATTCATCTCTTACAACTTCAAATTTACCAAACCAATTTAGGGATTTCATCAAATTTGCATCAATTTATGTAATTAACCATCATACCCATTGAATTCAACCTAAATAACATCTAAATAATCAATCAAACTAAGAAAATCACTTCCTTACCTCAAGTTCACTAAGTGGCCGAAATCTTCAAGATGTTCCTCCTTGAAATCCTTTGCTCCTTTCTACAAATTAAGGATGGAAATGAGTTAAGCTAGGTGAAAACTTAAGTTTTCCATCAAATTTCTAAAGATTTGATGAAGAAATGTAGAAGAAATATGAAAAAAAAGAAAGGAAATGAGTTTCGGCCAAGCATAAAGGAAGGAAGAAAAGATGAACAAAAACGGCTAAGGCAAAAGTTAAATAGAAAAATCAAATGGCAAATTACAACTAAATCCTCAAACTTTCATCCATCACACTTTGGTCCAAAATTTTTTGTAATTTATTCTGTCAATTCTGTATAGAATTAGATATCAGAGTAGGGAGTGAATAAGCTTATTTTAATTTATACTTATTTATAAAAATAATTTCGGAGTCATTCTATAATCCCGACCGACCACTTTCCACTATTCACTTTAATTTCTATTTATTTACGATTATGCCATTACTTACTTTTTCAGTGTTCCTAAATAATTTTCACTTCTTTCTTTTTCCCAAAATCAAATATAAATTATGGTCATCTTTTGCCCCCAAGTCAACTTCAGAAGTTCTTCTGTTGACCGGACAACTCATTTCTCGGCAGTGTTCACGATACCGCCAGTTTCCAGAAAGTATCAAGTTTGCTTTCTAACTGTGTCTCTAAAATTACTTCCCACCATTTCAAGACTAATGGATCACATACTGAGAATTAATTCATGCATACATGTTATGGTTTTCTAGGATATTACATTCTACCCCCTACAAATAAATTTGTCCTCGAATTTAAATAAAACATACCTCACTGCTAGAATAGGAACGAATATCTGCTCCTCATCTCCTGCTCGCTCTCCCATGTGCACTCCTCTATCATCTGGTTCCTCCATAACACTTTTACCATCGGGATCTCCTTATTTCGAAGCTGTCTGACCTGTCTATCAATAATCTCCACAGGTAGCTCCTCATAAGACAAATCATCACTGAGATCCACCTCCTGAACCTCCAAATTGTGCTATGGATCGGACACATACTTCCGCAGCATACATATATGAAAGACTGGATGTACGTGGCTCATACTAGGAGGAAGAGCCAATTTATAGGCCACATTACCAATCCTCTTAAGTATCTCAAACAGGCCTATAAATCTTGGTGATAACTTACCCCTTTTCCCAAATCTCATCACACCCTTCATCGATGAGACCTTAAGGAAGACATGATCACCAACTGCAAAATATATATCCTTTCTCTTTGGATCAACATAACTCTTTTGCCTACTGAAGGCAGTCCTCATCCACTCTCCGATCATAGGAACCTTTTCCATAGTCTCTCTGATCAACTCTGGTCCCTCTAGCTGCTTCTCTCCTGGATCCACCCAACACACTGGAGATCTGCAATTTCTACCATATAGTGCTTCAAATGGAGCCATACCAATAGAAGAGTGATAACTATTTTTATAGGAGAACTCTATCAATGGCAGATAATAATCCCAGTTACCCTTGAAATCCAGAACACATAATCTCAACATATCCTCCAAAGCCTGGATAGTCCTCTCCGACTGCCCATCATTCTGCGGATGGAAGGCAGTACTGAACCGTAATTGGGTACCCATGGCTTCCTGAAACTTTTGCCAAAATCGAGATGTGAACTGTGTACCCCTGTCTGATATAATCACCAATTGAACTCCATGAAGTCGCACAATCTTATCCACATACAACTGTGCGTACTGAGCTGCCGTATAATTGGTCTTAACCTCCAAAAAATGAGCAGACTTCATCAGACAATCAACAATCACCCAAATAGAATCATATCCCCTTGAAGTCATCGGTAGACCAACTATAAAATCCATAGTCACTTGTTCCCATTTCCACTCTGGCCACTCTATCTCCTGAAGTATCCCTGATGGCTTCTGATGCTCGAACTTAACCTGCTAGCAGGCTAAGCATTTTGATACAAACTAAGATACATCTCTCTTCATCCCTGGCCACCAATAAACATCCCTCAAATCATGGTACATCTTGGTAATCCCTGGATGTACACTATATGCTGAATAGTGAGCCTCTCTCATAATCCTATCATGTATCCCATCAAAATCTAGTACACAAATACATCTCCCACATCTCAATACCCCATCCTTTACTATGAACTCTGTCATCCTCCCACTCTGGACCTCTCCCTTGAGCTTCAGTAGATAAGGATCTCTGTCCAAGCCACTTTTATATGATTTAGCAACAGTTACTTCGCCCTAAATTGGGCTATCAGAGCCTGGTTCCTATCTTAGGAACCCAAATCCAACTCTACTCCCAAATCTGCCAACTCCCTTATCTCTCGGATCAATGGCCTCTTGCCAATCACAATATGAGCAAGACTACCCGTCAATTTCATACTCAAAGCATCCGCCACTTCATTGGCCTTAACCGGGTGGTATAGGATCTCACAGTTATAATCCTTAAGTAGCTCCACCCATCTGTGCTGCCTAAGATTTAGATCCTTCTGCTGAAATATATACTGTAGATTCTTATGATCAGTATATATCTTGCATTTCGATCCATACAAGTAATGTCTCCAAATCTTCAAGGAAAATATAACTATTGCCATCTCCAAATCATGGGTCGGATAATTTACTTCATGTTTCTTCAACTGATGAGAAGCATAAGTAATTACCCTACCAATCTGCATCATTACACATCTCAGACCAATCCGTGAAGCATCACAATACACTGTGAATTTCTCCTCCTTAACAAGTAATGCCAATATAGGAGCACTAGTAAGACAATACTTCAAAGTCTGGAAGCTACGGTCACACCCATTTGTCCAGACATACCGCTCATGTTTCCTCATCATTCTAGTTAATGGAGCTGTAATATAGGAGAAATCCTTCACAAACCTCTGATAATATCCAACCATACCCAGAAAACTGCGTACCTCTGAAACACTAGTAGGTTGTGGCCAATTAGCAACTGCTTCAATCTTCTGAGGATCCACCTTAATCTCATCCTTTCATATCACATGTCCAAGGAAGCATACGTCAGTTAACCAGAACTAATATTTGGATAACTTGGCATATAAACGATGCTCCCGAAGTGTATGTAACATAATCCTCATATGCTTCATATGCTCCTCCTCGCTCCTGGAATAAATATGTATGTCATCAATGAATACAATGATAAACTTATCTAAATATGACCTGAACACCCTATTCATCAAATCCATGAAAGTCGTCGGTGCATTGGTCAACCCGAATGGCAACACCAGAAACTCGTAATATCCATAATGGGTTCTGAAAGCAATCCTGGGTATATCACCACTCTAGATCTTCAATTGATGATACCCAGACCTCAAATCAATCTTAGAAAAATTGTTGGCACCCTAAAACTGATCAAATAAGTCATTTATCCGTGGCAAAGGATACTTGTTCTTCACTGTGACTTTGTTCAGCTGCCTGTAATCTATACACATCCTTAATAAGCCATATTTCTTCCTCACAAATAGTATCGGTGCTCCCCAAGGAGAACTACTTGGTCTAATAAACCTTTTATCCAATAGCTCCTGTAACTGTGTCTTTAATTCCTTCAATTCAGCTGGAGACATTCTATATGGTGGAATAGATATAGGGTATGTGTCTGCATGCACCTCTATCTCAAACTCAATCTCCCTGTCAGGGGGCAATCTTGACAACTCATCAGGAAATATATCAGGGAACTCTTGAACCACCGATATCTAATCCAACTGTACATAAGACTTTTGTACATCTACTACATGTGCTAAATAGGCTAAATAGGCTTTCCCAATCATCCTCCTGGTCTAGATAGCAGAAATCAGGTTAACTCAGAACTCCCGAATCTCACCCTGAAACTCAAACTTTGGCTGCCCTTTAGGCTGGAATCTAACTCTTTTCAAATAACAGTCTATAACTGCTTGGTGTCTCGTTAACTAATCTATACCCAAAATCACATCCAACTCTAACAAAGGCAACTCAATCAAATCAGCACGCAAGATATGATCATCAATCTCAATGGTGCAATCAGGGTAGTAATAATCAACATCCACACTATCACCCATAGAAGTAGCAATCATCAATGGCACATCTAATAATCTCCTTTCTTTATTCAATTTGGGTGCAAAATGTGGTGACACAAAAGAGTGAGTAGCACCCGAATCGAATAAGGCATCTGCAATCTCATTCTGAATCAAGATAGTACCTGTGACAACATTATCTGATCTCTGGGCATCCTGGGTGTTGATAGCAAAAACTCTACCCTGGCCCCTACCAGCTGGAGCCTGACTACCATTGGGACTGTCCTCCCCTACCTCTACCTCTGGCTGTAGCTGTAGCCTCTCTACCTAAATTTTGACTAGCCTGAACCACTGGTTGTGAAACTGTGATAGATGGATACTGCTACTCACCCCATAGAGGACATCTGTTAATGAAGTGACCCTACTGGCCACACTTCAAACATGCTTCTGTCTGTAATCGGCACTCCCCTCCGTGCCTCTGTCCACAGAACCCACAAACTGGCACACCAGGTACTTGTGCTGCTGGCCTATAAGAGCCCTATGAGTAAGTAGGTGTAGACCGTACCACTGGTCATCCCCTACTCTGTAATCTCCTCCTCTGACTACCACCTGAAGATCTCTGCTCAAATCGTGGCACTGGCTCTACCTGTCTAGGATGGAGCTGCTCTCCCCCCTCCTAACCTATGATCCTGGACCACCCTTCCTCTTTTGGTCCCTCTTCGCCCTCTCTATCTTGCACTTCTCTTCCATCTGTATAGCCTTGTCGATCACTGTAGTCAATGAAGTAAACTCTGTAGCTAACAAGGCATTATGAAGTGCAACATGCAGACCCTTTTGAAACCTACTAATCAAATCTGCCTCTGTAGGTACTATATGAGTAGCATATCTACTCAGCCGAATAAAGTCCTCCGCATAATCCATAACTGATCTGTCCCCTTACTCAAGCTGCTCAAATCTGATCAGATTATGAGTCTTCATCCCCTCTGTAATAAACTCATCAACCAAACCCTGTCTGAACTCTGCCCATGTGGGTGGGTTCTCCCCATATAACCTAGGCTCTATATGCCTCGAGAACCAAGTCCAAGCCTTACCTTTAAGCAATAGTTGAACAAGCTCTACTGCCCTCAACTCTGAACAAGGTAGTCTCCTCACTACCTTCTCCACCTCCTTCAAAAAGTTAACAGGATTTGTACCTCTATCTCCTCTAAACTCAGGTAAGTTTAGCTTCAGAAAGCTAAACATCGAAACTCCACCCTCCTCAATCTCTCTCCGACCTCCCTGTACAATTGGCTCCCTCTGATCCTCCACTAGTTGTACAGGAGCTGGTGCCACTGCCTCAAGTACTAAAGGTAGAGGCACTACTGTTGGAGCAAGTGGTGGTTGTGCCTGCTGTCTCTCCCATCTAATCTCAGCCATCTCCCTCTGCAAATCCATCAAACCTTTCATCATCTCCACTCTCCATAGGTCATCGCCCATCTCAGAATCCTCTAAAGTCCGTCGGGATCGATACAGACCCTCTGATACATAAATCTCTCTCACCAGTGACTCATTAAAGGCAATCTCAGCCTCCCTATAATCTCTGTCTTTATCGTCAGACATCTGTATAATTTTTCAGGAAAAATAATAACAATGTCAAAAAATGACAGAAATGTAGAATAA
Organism: Aleurites moluccanus; assembly: GCA_948193065.1. Classification (NCBI taxonomy): domain Eukaryota; kingdom Viridiplantae; phylum Streptophyta; class Magnoliopsida; order Malpighiales; family Euphorbiaceae; genus Aleurites; species Aleurites moluccanus. The sequence goes on from CANXYC011287815.1 coordinate 26,672, forward strand.
TAACATATAACAGACAATAACAACAATAGACAACAAAGGAAATCCTATGCTCCAAGGTATACTTAATTCTACCCCATTCTATAACTATTAACTATTCCTCTGTAAATCAATCACTATTCATCCGTAATCTATATTCACAGTCTGTAACCTAGTGCTCTGATACCACCTCTGTCACGACCCGATTTTCCAGACCGCGATGGTCCTAGGGTACGGGAGATGCCAATGGCAACCGGCACCTGTAGAACCCAGTATCACATGCAGAATCTATAAACCTCAATTAATTATCCATTTTAGTTAATTACCATCCATTATGTTATTCTATAATTCATTCTATAAGTTTTTGCAATTGGCTGTAATCATCACAATGTCATCATAACTCATAACAACATCATCAACATAATAATATCATCATCATATACATGTTCATCTACTAGCCAACCCATACATATCCATGGAGCAGCTAGATAATGAACACCAAAAATAATATAGAAAATATCAGAAATATACATAAACAGTTTGTAGCAGAAATCCACTGAAGACAGAAGACTAGATTCTGCAACCTACTCCTCTCCTGAAATGGGTAAACAATGAAATGATGAGTATAGATGATACTTAGTGAATCTATGTCACAGCCTAACTTTAGACTATGACGGTCCTAGGGTACGGGTAATGCCTAAGCCACCAGTACCTCGAAGAACCCATGCTTAAACATTTACCTTCATTACTTAACCTGTGATACATTTTAAGTGATAATTTTTTTTTTAAATCATCATATGTCAAACATGCATGCAGAAAAACTGACAGAGTCTCCTTTGAAACTCTGACTTAAGCTATCCGCAAATCATATAAAAATACACTCCTAATATAACATACATCCCCTTATATCCTCCATTTATCAATTGCAACTCAAATTGCACTTCAATATTTTCATCCATAACATATAACACATATACATTTATTCTCAAATTCATATATCATATATATGTACAATATATACATATC
>CANXYC011287897.1:0-27888 GCA_948193065.1 Aleurites moluccanus
GTCTAAAATCAGTCTAATATGATCAAGGGTCATATAACATGTCCAAATAACAATATCTTAAACTAGAAATGCAATAACATATTTATAAACCCACCTTAGGTGCAAATGTCCAAAACGCCTCTCCAAGTCTCTGAGTACCTAATACTCTGTCACCTTCTCCTTTCCTCTGGAGGATTCCCCTATACACATAACATCTCTCAGATAAGACACTATATTAAACCAACATATCACATTCAAACATATATACACACGCAATTCAAATGAGGTACACATGTCACTTTCACATTCAAAACCCCTATTTCACTAAGTCACTTGGTCATTCCAAAATAACACTCATAAGAAGTTTAAACCCAATTTTCTTTCCATAAAATAATAATAACATATCTTATAAGCATAATCAAACAAGTTTGGGTTCGCGTTTAAGCCTAGGTTTCATGCCAAAGCATTTTGAACTTTATTGGTCATAAGGACCCAAACACTTCACATATTCAATACCAACATGCAAATCACTTCCTATAAGCTACAATTACTCATCCAATAGCCACATCACATACACATATCTATTGCACACACATAGTAGAACAAAAACCCTAACTTAGGTCCAATCCCATTCGGCCAAAAGGGCCCAAACTATTCAAACCCTATTTTTGCAATTAAACTCTATAATTCCATAATTAAACATACCAATTGAATAATTCCAAGCTTAATTGCACCAACTCAAACCAATTTCCTCAAGTTTCCCTAATTAGGTTCGGATTTGGGGGTTTTTCCCAAACCAACCCTAGATTCTTCAATTAAATACATAATCATGCAATTCAAGCTACCAATTACACTTGCAACAAAGCAATTCAACAAAAACCAAACAATTTTCCCATTTCCCCCAAACTATGCATTCGGCCCAAAGGGGCTTTTGTCCCTTGAAGTTTATTCTTTCAATTAAACCACCCAAACATCAATTCAACATGCCAATTGAAGTTTAAAACACTTAATTGCAGAATTTTTAAAGCAAAACCACACAAACACCCTAATTTCCATTCGGTTCCTAATCCTTTACCACAATTCAAATTCAATCTTCAATTAAATATTCAAATGCTCTTAATTACATCTATGTAACACCATACACATCACTAATTTCCCAATTGAATTATCAAAGCAATTTCCCTTAAATTTCCCCCAATCAATTCGCACACCAATGTTCAATTCACAAACAAACTGTTCAATTCACATTCAATTAACATCATTTACAACTTCAATTGCATAATTGGATCAAGAAGCAATTTTTTCCCAAATTTTCCTAAAGCAATTCGGTCCAAATGGCAATCACGCATCAAATGTTCAATTGACAATTAAATAATGTAATTAGCATGTATTCAACACCAATTACAACATTAATTTCACAATTAAACAAAGAACCAAACCTTCCCCCAAAACCCTATTTGATTTCGGTCAAAAAGGAAATTACAAACCATATATTCAAATCACAATTAAACCATCAAATTAACAACTATTTAGCACCAATTTCATTATCAATTACTCAATTTAAAACAAGAATCACAATTTCCCCAAAAACCCTAAGCATGGTTCTGTCACTATTCCAATTTCCTAATCAAAACAAAAATTCCCCAAACCTAGGTTCTAACCAACATTTAATCATCAATAAACACCAACCATCCAGAAATTTTAAGCATTTACCTTGAACCCTTGAAGAAACTGAAACACCAAGCTTCAAGAAAATTCACCAAACTGAATTTTTTTACACAAGGTTGAAGAAATAGACAAGATGGGATGATGTTTCTTCACTTAACTATCAAAAACCCCAAAACCTTCAAGGCTTCATCAATGGATGAACCAATGGGAGGAAGAAGCAGAAGTTTTGTCTTTGGTTTTAGGTGCACACGGTTTTGAGATAAAAATTTGACAAAATACAGAAATTTAGTGTTTAAAAATACAAGTTAGTGGGTTTTTTGGAGGAATCTAGTGCTTTGATCTCACAATGGCAACTTTAAGTCCTATACATGCATCCCTTTGATTCAAGTGTACCAATACATTGCTCTATGGAATTATGATGCACCAAAGTGCTACTAAATCCTCCCTCCATCTCTTTCTATTACAATTAAGTCTTACAACTTCCAATTAACTCATTCCTATTTATTTTCTTATGCAATCAAGTCCTATTATTTTTGTAACCCAATTGAACTATTTTATTTTATTATTTATTTTATCATCCTCAATTTATTTTCCCCAAACAACTAATTTACAATAAAACACACATGTAAACACACCAATTAAATCATGTAGCATTATATCAATCAATTTCTCATGTAAGCACATTCAAATAAATCCTATAACACATGTGACTATCAATCACATATAAACACATCAAGTAAATCATACAACACATAGAGCAACCAACCCATATAAACACTCTTAACTCCAACTAGGGTTTAGGTGCTAGGGTTAGGGTTTCCAACTAGGGTTTTACTTAGGATGTTACAATCTCCTAGAACATTCATCTCCTATTCTGATTGGTAATAAGGGATATTGCTTTTAACCAATATGAATGGCTGTATAAGAAGCTTTAATGGGTCCTCCCATATAAAAGCCAAACTAGCTAGAGTATCAGCAATTTGATTTTCATCCCTAGATATATGTATGAGGTGCATAATGGTGAGCATGGAATCCCCTAATATAATCACTTCTTTTACTCCTAATTCTATTAGGGCCTCAAGTCCAAACAAACAGGCCTCTTATTCAACCATGTTGTTGGTGGCCTTGAACCCTAATTTCTTTGCCATGGGGATTTTCTCACCATCTGGTGTAATAAATACAATTCTTACTCCAGCTCCTTTCTTATTGAACACTCCATCAAAATCCATTTGCCACCTTTAGGCTTTTATCATATTGATATTCTCATTAGGGAATTTCACATCCCAAGGCTCGTCATCATCGATGGGCTATTGAGCTAGGAAATCTACCACTATTCGACCTTTGACTATTTTTTTGGAAGCATACTCAATATTAAGTTATGTTAACAAGATTAGCCACCTTGCTAACTTGCTTATCAAGATAGGTGCGTAATGCAGATATCTTATGAGGTTTATTCTTGATATCACTATGACCTTATATGATTGGAAGTAATGCCTTAACTTTCGAGTTGCCCATACTTCAGCCAAGCAAGACTTTTCCACCAAATTATATTTTTCTCATAGGGTTACAACTTCTTGCTCAATAATAGTATAATGCAAATTCTACTCCTTTTTCATCTACTTGAGCAAGCATTGCTCTAATGGAGGAATCTTTTATACATAAGTATAGGATAAGCATGCCCCTCAGGAATTAGTGGTCTTAATAATGGTGGATTCAAAAGATATTCCTTGTTGCATTCAAAGGCTTCATAACATTTATCATTCCATTTCATAGGTTGACTTTTCCTTAAAAGTTTAAAAATAGGCTTGCAAACATGATTAAGTTTAGCTAGAAACCTACTTATGTATTGGAGCTTCCCTAAAAAGCTTCTTACTTCCTTTTTAGTGCGAGAAGTTGGCATATCCTGAATTGCCTTAATTTTGTTGGGATCTATTTCAATTCCTTTTTGACTCACCATATATCTTAACAATTTCCCCGAAGTTACTCTAAATACGTACTTCTTAGGATTTAATATGAGCTTATACTTAATCATCCTTTGTAAGAACCTTTCCAAGGCCTTGTATTAATTTTCGATGATGGTTGACTTACTTGTTATGTCATCCATATACACCTCAACCTCTTTATGAATTATGTAATGAAACAAAGTGGTAGCCATACGTTGGTAAGTAGCACTAATATTCTTTAATCCAAAGAGCATTACCTTATAACATAAGGTTTGCAATTCTATAATAAAGGCAATTTTTAACTTATCCAATTTAGCCATAATAATACCCGAAGAACCCATCACAGAATGAGTAACGACTCATTCTTGCAGTGTTGTCAACTAACATATATATGTGAGGTAAAGGGAAATCATCCTTATGAGAAGCCTTATTCAAATATAACACCTCACCTATAACCTAGAACCTGGACCATAAAGGGTAACCTAAGGGAAATTTTTCTTGAATTGATTGTTGTGTGATATTGCATGCTTATGCATGAAATTGACATGTGTGCATGTTATATGAAGTGATTGTATGCATAGAAGAGGTTTAAAGGTTGTTAGGAATAAATCGGGTAAATTTGAGTTTTTGGTGAACTGGGGGCAAAATGGTCATTTCACACCCCCTTTGAGTTTTATGGAAATTAACACTATATTTGAAGGTAGAAAAGAATATTAGGACATAAAAATGATGATATTATGTTTAAATGAATAATTGTTGGAGAATTAAACCCGGTAGAAAATAATCCTGGGCAAAGCTGCTCGGTTAGGGATTTCCATTTGAACTAAGGGTAGTTTAGTCTTTTCCTTTGAAATATGGACTTATATAGTGTATGCAAGCCTATGGTATCATAGTAGGCTTATCTAAATCAAACCATTGGATGAAAAGATGAAGAATTGAATGGTTGGATAGCTAGGTTTCATCATTTCTACCATAAACTCAAAACATAGGATTGTACCATTGATATTTAACTTGATTTTTTCCACCCCTTCATCATTCTTCTTCTTCCTTATCAAATTCACCAACCAACTTTCTCTTTCCTCCATTTGAAAGTTTTGGCCACTTTTAAGAATTGCCAAACCTTGTTGTTTTCTTTCATTTCTTGATGGAAACTTGTTAATTCCATCATTCTAAACATAAATATTGCCTTAGATTCAAAGGAAAAATAAGAAAAGTTGATAAATCAAAGTTTTGAAGTTTTGGAAGAACTATTGGAAAAGTAAGTGATTTTGAGATTCTTTTGGTTTAATTGTGTTCCTAAGATGTTCTTTGATATTAATAGGTGACGAAAATGTGTTTAGGTTGGAAGAAAATAAAAAAGTTGGAAAGGAAACCCTAATAGGAAAAGGTATAAATCAAAGTATATTTTTGATGAATTTTTTTATTCAAATGAGTTGTATTTGATGTGTTTGACATGAATTAATGGTTAAATGATGAAAACAAATCCACTTGGATGAAGTTTCAATTTGGCCGAACCATATGATGAAGAAATGATGGTTTGATGTTTTATATTTTATAGGTTTAAATGATGGAATGATGTGTATGTAATGAATTGGTGATAAATTGATGGAAAGAATTCCATTTGAATGGAATACTAGTTTGGCCGAATTGATGAAGCTTGAATGGTGGATTTGTACTTTGATGTTAAATAGGTTTATATGGATGAATGTTATACATTTGATGTATATGTATGTTATTTGATGGAGATAAATGTTATACATTTGATGCATATGTATGTTATTTGATGGATTAGTGTTGAAAAAAGGATGAATGGAATGAATTCCATTTAAGTTAAACAATATTGAGTTTGTTAGTTTAATGTGTTAGGTTGATGCAATTTAAAAGGTAAAGTTTGAATATGGTTTAATGGTATAAGTAATGGAAATGTATAGGTTTAGATATGTAAAAAATGATTGATATAAGTACTTGGAAAGCATATGTGAGTGATGGTGTATGTTTGATATGAAATGATAAACTAAGTGTATATGAGTTCTTAATATAGTATATAAGTGATGAATATGTGAAATGTGAGTTAAATATAGTGATAAGGATTGGTAAATGTGTAATTGATGCAAAGTGAGGTTATAGAGCATAATGTGTATGTTTGATGTTTGTTTATATGAATGACATGCTTTGTAATATTTATAAGTCTTACCAGAGTATTATATATGAAAATAGATGAACTGTTGAATACTCTAGCTCGGAGTGTCGGACGATAGGCCGATTAGGGCTACCGACAGTGCATTGGGGGCTAAAGTGATTTAATTGTGTTAAGATGAGTCTATATTTATAATCATGCATGAATTTCATTATATATCATATGAAAAATCATTTGGACTGAAAAAACAGAGTTTGATATCCAAAAATACAAACATTGCATATTGATCCGTAACTAAGCCCACCGAAACGACCTAAAATGACATAAAGTTTGTTTGACTATAAAATGAAATCCAGAAAGCCAATTGGGCCACCACTTGGCCCATTCTTCTAGTTTTTTACAAAGCTTTAAAATGGTACCTAATAATCCACCTAAATCCTTTGATAGCATACTTAACTAGAAACTATTCAAAAATCCCAAAACGGACCCGTAACGGCGAGTGTCAGTTGCGGCAGCGCAACTGGGCCCCACAGGGCATTTTTTTGGCATGACCCAAATTTATTCTTTTATTCTTTATATATATATATGTGTGTGTGTGTGTGTGTGTGATTGTTCTATAGCTATATGAGATATAATTATGTTATATTTATTGATATATGGAGACACACCCATATGGTATTATAACAGGGCTACCTCGATGGTGTAGCGGGTAATTCCATCGACCGTGTGTACACTGGTATAAAGTTGATATTAAAATGACCCATGCTAGGGAGGGTGTAAATATTCTCTAGTCATAAGGGATGATCCCCCTTATGTATAATGATATAAACACTTTATGATAATGCTAGGATACAGAATTACAGACAGTGTAATTGCACTTTAACATGACCCAATCCTGTTATATCATATGTGCGTTGACTCGTACATTGGATACTTATATGAATATTGATATAGATACTTACATGGTTATTATATGGATACTTGTTATACTCTTTACTGATTATATTATTTGATTCTACAGGTCATATATGGGCAACCATGGTATTATAAACATCTACTGCATTTTTATACATATGGATTCACTGAGTATTTTTATACTCACCCCCTTCAATGGTTATCCTTTTCAGGTCTGTAGTGAGGCTCAAATTCCATAGGCACCTTCTATCCTCGCAGTTTAATTTTGATACTTGTACGTGTAATATTGCAATCCCAAAAGTATATGTAAATATTTGTACAATATAGAGGTTCCATGGTACTATAAATTAAATAGGTGCATGTATATGTATGTGATTGTATTTATATGGTTTTGTATATATACTATGCTATGGATGAATATAATATGATATAAGATATATATATAGATGTACATATTGAGTTATTATTGGAGATCCAGAGGGATCATTGATGATAAGATATGAGTGTTGATGATAAAGTTTATTGGAAGTGTTTATTGCATGTTTTACAGCTGGGCATAGTCCTTTTATAGAAAAGATGCTGCCCAAATTTTTATAGAATTGTTAAGCTATATTTGAGCTTGATAATGTATTGTTTGCCATGACATATAGATAAAGGGGTTCTTCGTGGTACTGGTAGCTTAGGCAACACCCGTACCTTAGGATTATTGCGGCTCCTAGGTTGGGTCGTGACAAAGGTGGTATCAGAGCTAAAGGTTTATATAACCTATAGTGTTTGCATATTAGTAGCAATAGAAGTACCATGGAATCTAGGATTTTCTTATATCGTCAAAATGACAAGTCTTCTTCATTGTTTGAAATTATACGTACCTATGATCTAAATATTCTTTTACATGTTGATTTGTACAGTGGGTTAAGATGGCAGAGAGGGAAAATAGACGTGCTAGGCCTATTGGTGAGGGTGAGTTTTATGAATCTAGTGAGGAAGCAGAGATTGCTTCCAATACATCTGCTATGTGGAGAACTCATTCTGAGCCACCCAGGTCATAGAGATGTATAGAGTCTGATCAGATGGATGATGCACCCTGGAGACAGGAGATGCAAGAAATGAGATAGGAAATCTTACAGGCCATCAGGACTCATTTTGCAGCACAGCCTGTAGTGGTATAGCAACCACCTCCACCTCTAGTACAGCTAGTGGTACAGCCAGTAGTACCACTAGTACCTCAGAGGGAGCCAGTAGTAGTATAGGGGGACAGAGTACGCAAGATTATTCCAGAGGGTGGTGTATTTGTTGGGGAGTTCATGAGACTACGACTGCCTATATTGTCAGGGGAGTATGGTACTGACCCTAGTGACTTTATTGATAGGGTTGATAGGATGGTACGTACACTGCCTTGTTTCGATGCCAGAACTATTAAGCTAGTAGGATTATTGCTGGAGGTAGATGCTACTACCTGGTTCATGGAGCATATTGATGAAAATATTCACAGTGATAATCCTATGTCATGGGCAAAATTTAAACATAGAATGATGGATGAATTTCTGACAGAGGGGTTAAGAGAGAGCAACATTGTAAAATTTGAATAGTTGAGATAGGGAAACTTATCTATATTGGAATATGCCAGAGAGTTCAGACGGTTGAGCAAATATGCTAGAAGGATTTCTCCTACTGAAGATGATATGATTAGACGGTTTAGGAGAGGTTTGCATGCAACTCTACATAACATTCTGTTGGCTATGGAATTCACTTCCTTGAGTTTAGCTATTGACAAGGCAACCCAGATGGAGGCTAAATACAAAGAAGAAAGGTCTGATAGGGAACATAAGAAAAAGGGAAGAGGAGGAAAGTATCGGAGACCAAGGGAGGGGACATCCCAAACTTTTACTCCCAGACCTCCTCTCAAGTCAGTACAATCATTGCCACCTCCCAGTCAGAGGTAGGATTTGGGTAAAGTTATTGGTATGAGGCCTCTTGTTTCTAGCTATTTTCAAGGTCCTGTTAGACCATTCCAGATGAAATCATCAGTGCCCACATGTGCTCTTTGCGGGAAGAGACATTCAGGGATATGTCGTATTAGATATGGGGCATGCCTTAGATGTGGATAGTTTGGGCATTTTTACAGAGATTGCCCTATGTTCATAGCTTCATAGCCAACGGAGGCAGGATCATCCCATCCATCAGTGCAGATGGCTAGGAGGAGTATAGGTAGAGGCAGACTAGCAGGACAGAGTCCAACAGTGAGACAGTCAGCAGCTAGTAGAGGTCAGGGGCATGTCTTTGTAGTGATCCAACAGCAGGCCCAGGGATCACATGAGACTATCGTAGGTATGATTTATGTCCATGATATAGTGGCTTATGTATTGTTTGATTCGGGTGCAACCTGTTCTTTTGTGTCACCTGTTTTTGCTATGAAATTGGGGATGGGTAGAAAACCTTTACATGTGCCCTTAGAGATAGCCACACCAATGGGAGATAAGGTTATTGTAAAGTATAAGTATGATGTTTGTGATGTGAGAATTTGTGATAGATCCTTACCTGCTGAATTGATCGAGTTACCTGTATTGGAGTTTGATATTATCCTGGGTATGGATTGGTTGACTGTTCATAAAGCCTCGATTGATTGCACAATGAAAAGAATAAAATTTTGACCCGATGGACAGAAAAAGTTTATTTTCCAGGGGGAGATTAACAGCCATATATCAGGGTTAGTGTCTATAGTACAGGCAGAGAGGTTGATGAGAAAGAGGTGTATTGCTTATTTGGCAATAGTGGTTGACACTACAGTGGTATCCAAAGAGTGATAGCATATTTTAGTGGTGAAGGAATTTTCAAATGTATTTCCAGATGATCTTCCAGGACTGCCACAAGACAGGGAGATTGAATTTGAGATTGAAGTATATCTTGGTATTGATCTTATCTCTATTCCACCATATCGGATGGCACTACCAGAGCAGAAAGAGTTGAAAAAGCAATTGCAAGAATTGTATGACAAGAGTTTCATTCGGCCCAGTAGTTCACCTTGGGGAGCACCAGTGCTATTTGTAAAGAAAAAGGATGGGTCACTGAGGATATGCATTGATTACAGGCAATTGAACAAAGTGACATTGAAGAATAAGTATCCTTTGCCCAGAATTGATGACCTGTTTGATCAGTTACAAAGAGCTTGCTTCTTTTCCAAGATAGATATGAGGTCAGGGTACCATAAGTTGCAGATAAAAGGTGAACACATTGCAAAGACTTATTTCAGAACACGGTATGGGCACTATGAGTTTTTAGTGCTACCGTTTGGATTGACAAATGCTCTAGCAACATTCATGGATATGATGAATAGGGTATTCAGACCATTTCTAGATAAATTCGTCATTGTCTTCATTGATGACATTTTGGTGTATTCCAGGAGCAGAGAGGAGCATGAAGAACATCTCAGAATCATATTGCAGTTATTGCGGGATAATCAGCTGCATGCAAAATTTTCTAAATGTGAATTCTAGTTGACATAGGTGATATTTTTGGGACATGTTGTTAGCAGAGATGGGATAAAGGTGGATCCATAAAAAGTTGAAGCAGTTGCAAATTGGCCATGTCCTACTACTATTAATGAGATCAGGAGTTTCCTGGGTATGGCAGGGTATTACCGCATATTTGTTAAAGACTTTTTCTAGAATTGCTGCACTAATAACAAAGTTGACCCGAAAACAAGTGAAGTTTCAGTGGAGTGATGAATGTGAAAAGAGTTTCTAGACTCTTAAGACCTATTTGACCACTCCACCAGTGTTGACACTTCCTTCAGAGGCAGGCAGTTTTGCTATATACTGTGATGCTTCGAGGATTGGCTTGGGTTGTGTTCTGATGCAGGATAGGAAAGTGATTGCTTATACTTCCCGCCAGTTGAAGAAACATGAGGTGAACTACCCCACCTATGATTTAGAAATGGCAGCAATTATCTTTGCTTTAAAGATATGGAGGCATTATCTGTATGGGGTGAGATGTGAAATTTACACTGGTCATAAAAGTTTACATTACATCCTGCAGCAAAAAGAACTGAATTTGAGATAAAAGCGATGGGTTGAGTTGTTAAAAGACTATGAATGCCAGATTCTATATCTCCCTGGGAAAGCAAATGTGATAGCAGATGCCCTTAGTAGAAAGTCAATGGGAAGTTTATCACATGTGACTGCTATAGAAAGACCACTGGTAAGGGAATTGCAGGAGTTGTTGGCTAATGGTTTAACTCTGAATTTGGAATCACAGGAGCAAGAAATAGTAATGATAGCCCAGTTCCAAGTGAAGTCATTGCTTGTAGATGAAATAAAGAATTCCCAGAATGAAGATCCACAGTATGTCAAGATCAAAGACTTGGTTCAAAATGGTAAAGCTCATGACTTTTCTGTTGAGGCAGATGTGTTAAAATGTAAGGGGCGATTGTGTGTTCCTGATGTTAAAGGGTACAAAGAGCAGATCATGAAGGAAATTCACTACTCTCCTTATACAGTACATCCAGGGGTAACAAAGATGTACCATGACTTGAAGGAACTTTATTGGTGGCCAAACATGAAGGGTGATATAGCAAAGTTTATTTCTAAATGTTTAGCCAGTCAGTAGGTGAAATTTGAACATCAGAAACTTTCAGGTTTGCTTCAAGAGATTCAGCTACCATAGTGGAAATAGGACTAAGTAATAATGGATTTTATGGTGGGTTTGCCAAAAACACAGAAAGGGTATGATTCAGTATGGGTGATAGTGGACAGATTGACTAAGTCAGGTCATTTCTTAGAAGTAAAGACCACTTACACAGTTGCACAGTATGCCCAACTCTATGTGGATAAGATTGTATGATTGCATGGGGTTCCAACAATAATCATATCTGATAGAGGTACTCAGTTCACCTCCAGATTTTGGCAGAAATTCTAAGAGGCATTGGGTACTATGTTGCATTTCAGCACAGGATTCCATCCTCAGATAGATGGACAGTCAGAGAGAACTATTCAGACACTGGAGGACATGTTGAGATTGTGTGTGCTAGATTTAAAAGGTAGTTGGGATCATTTCTTACCATTGATGGAGTTTGCCTACAACAATAGTTACCATTCTACCATTGGAATGGCACCATATGAGGCTCTTTATGGTAGGAAATGCAAATCACTTGTATGTTGGGTAGAATCGGGTGAAAGGCAGTTAGAGGGGCCAGATCTGATTAGAGAAATAATGGAAAAAGTCCCTAATATACAGCAGAGGATAAAGTCTGCTTTTAGTAGGTAGAAAAGCTATGCGGATCCAAAGAGAAAAGACGTACAGTTTGCAGTGGGTAACCATGTATTTTTAAAGATCTCTCCTATGAAAGGGGTGATGAGATTTGGGAAGAAAGGCATGTTGTCACCTAGGTATATTGGACCCTTTGAGATTTTGGATCGGGTTGGAAATATTTCATACAGACTAGCTCTTCCACTGAATATGGGGCATGTACATCCAGTGTTTCACATTTTTATGCTATGGAAGTATGTCCCAGATCCATCCCATGTGCTTCAATCCCAGGAGAATGATATTAATGAGGCATTATCTTTTGAGGAAATACCTGTACAGATTATGGATCATCAGATCAGACAGCTTTGAAATAAGAGCATTCCTATGGTTAAAGTACTGTGGCGTAACAGAAGTATAGAGGAATGTACTTGGGAAAGTGAGGCTGAGATGAGACACAAATACCCCCACCTATTTCATTGAGTCAGGTTTTTATTCCACCCTATAACCTTAAAGTAAATTCGGGACGAATTTATTTATAGGTGGTAGAATGTAACACCTCACCTATAACCTAGAACCTGGACCATAAGGGTAACCTAGGGGAAATTTTTTTTTGAATTGATTATTGTGTGATATTGCATGCTTATGCATGAAATTGACATGTGTGTATGTTATATGAAGTGATTGTATGCATAGAAGAGGTTTAAAGGTTGTTAGGAAGAAATCGGGTAAATTTGAGTTTTTGGTGAACTGGGGGCAAAATGGTCATTTCACACCCCCTTCGAGTTTTATGAAAATTAACACTATATTTGAAGGTAGAAAAGAACATTAGGACATGAAAATGATGATATTATGTTTAAATGAATAATTGTTAGAGAATTAAACCCGGTAGAAAATAATCCCAAGCAAAGCTGCTCGGTTAGGGATTTCCATTTGAACTAAGGGTAGTTTAGTCTTTTCCTTTGAAATATGGACTTATATAGTGTATTTAAGCCTATGGTATCATTGTAGGCTTATCTAAATCAAACCATTGGATGAAAAGATGAAGAATTGAATGGTTTGATAGCTAGGTTTCACCATTTCTACCATAAACTCAAAATATAGGATTGTACCATTGATATTTAACTTTATTTTTTCCACCCCTTCATCATTCTTCTTTTTTCTTATCAAATTCACCAACCAACTTTCTCTTTCCTCCATTTGAAAAATTCGACCACCTTGAAGAATTGCCAAACCTTGTTGTTTTCTTTCATTTCTTGATGGAAACTTGTTAATTTCATCATTCTAAAAACAAATATAGCCTTAGATTCAAAGGAAAAACAAGAAAAGTTGATAAATCAAAGCTTTGAAGTTTTGGAAGAACTATTGGAAAAGTAAGTGATTTTGAGGTTCTTTCGGTTTAATTATGTTCCTAAGATGTTCTTTGATATTAATTGGTGACAAAAATATGTTTAGGTTGGAAGAAAATCAAAAAGTTGGACCCTAATAGGAAAAGGTATGAATCAAAGTGTGTTTTTGATGAATTTTTTTGTTCAAATGAGTTGTATTTGATGTGTTTGATATGAATTAATGGTTAAATGATGAAAACAAATCCATTTGGATGAAGTTTCAAGTTGGCCGAACCATATGATGAAGAAATGATGGTTTGATGTTTGATATTTTATAGGTTTAAATGATCGAATGATGTGTATGTAATGAATTGGTGATTAATTTATGGAAAGAATTCTATTTTAATGGAATATTAGTTTGGCCAAATTGATGAAGCTTGAATGGTGGATTTGTACTTTATTGTTTAATAGGTTTAAATGGATGAATGTTATACATTTGATGCATATGTATGTTATTTGATGGATTGGTGTTGAAAAATGCATGAATGGAATGAATTCCATTTAAGTTAAACAATATTGAGTTTGTTAGTTTAATGTGTTAGGTTGATGCAATTTGAAAGGTAAAGTTTGAATATGGTTTAATGGTATAAGTAATGAAAATGTATAGGTTTAGATATGTAAAAGATGATTGATATAAGTACTTGGAAAGCATATGTAAGTTATGGTGTATGTTTGATATGAAATGATGAACTAAGTGTCTATGAGTTCTTAATATAGTATATAAGTGATGAATAGGTGAAATGTGAGTTAAATATAATGATAGAATTTGTTTATTGCTTAAAGGATTGGTAAATGTGTAATTGATGCAAAGTGAGGTTATAGAGCATAATGTGTATGTTTGATATTTGTTTATGTGAATGACATGCTTTGTAATGTTTATAAGTCTTACTGGAGTGTTATATATGAAAATAGGTGAATTTTCGAGTACTCCAACTCGGAGTGTCGGACAACAGGCCGATTAGGGCTACCGACAGTGCATTGGGGGCTAAAGTGATTTAATTGTGTTAAGGTGAGTCTATATGTATAATCATGCATGATTTGTATCATATATCATATGAAAAGTCATATGGATTGATAAAACAAAGTTTGATATCCAAAAACACAAACAGTGCATATTGGCCCGTAAATAAGCTCACCGAAACGACCTAAAATGACCTAAACTTTGTTTGACTATAAAATGAAATCCAGAAAGCCAATTGGGCCACCATTTGGCCCATTCTTCTAGGTTTGTCCAAAGATTTAAAATGGTACCTCATTATCCACCTAAATCCTTTGATAGCATACTTAACTAGAAACTACTCAAAAATCCTAAAACGGACCCGTAACGGCGAGTGTCAATTGCGGCAGCGCAAGTGGGCCCGCCGAGCATTTTTTTGGCATGACCCAAATTTGTTCTTTTATTATATATATATATATATATATATATATATATATATATATATGATTGTTCTATAGCTATATGAGATATAATTATGTTATATTTACTGATATATGGAGACACACCCATATGGTATTATAACAGGACTACCTTGATGGTGTAGCGGGTAGTTCCATCGACTGTGTGCACACTGATAGTGCTGGGATACATGATTACAGACAGTGCAATTGCACTTTAATATGACCCAATCATGTTCTATCATATGTGCGTTGACTCTTACACTGGATACTTATATGAATATTGATATAGATACTTACATGGATATTATATGGATACTTATATGGATACTTGTTATACTCTTTACTGATTATATTATATGATTCTACAGGCCATATATAGGCAACCATGGTATTATGAACATCTACTGTATTTTTATACATATGGATTCACTGAGTATTTTTATACTCACCCCCTTCAGTGGTTATCATTTTCAGGTCTGCAGTGAGGCTCGAATTCCATAGGTACCTTCTATCCTTGCCATGGAATTTTGATACTTGTACATGTAATATTCCAGTCCCAAAAGTATATGTAAATATTTGTACAGTATAGAGGTTCCATGATACTATAAATTAAATAGGGGCATGTATATATATGTGATTGTATTTATATGATTTTGCATATATACTATGCTATGGATGAATATAGTATGATTTAAGATATATATATATATATATAGATGTACATATTGAGTTATTATTAGAGATCCAGAGGGATCATTGATGATAAGATATGAGTATTCATAATAAAGTTTATTGGAAGTGTTTATTGCATGTTTTACAACTGGGCATAGTCATTTTGTAGAAGAGATGCTGCCCAAATTTTTATAGAATTGTTAAGCTATATTTGAGCTTGATAATGTATTGTTTGCCATGCCATATAGATAAAGGGGTTCTTCATGGTACTGGTAGCTTAGGCAACACCTGTACCCTAGGACCATCGCGGCTCCTAGGTTAGGTCGTGACATCAAATCCTAATAGTCCACACACATCCTAACCCGCCCATCTTTTTTAGGGACATGAACAATATTGGCAAGCCATTCAGAGTAATCTACTACTTCTAAGAACCCAGCTTGGATTTGCTTTTCTGCTTCCTCTTTTACTAACTTAGCCCATTTCAGACTCAGGAAATCAGAGCTTCGATTCATGATCCAAAGGGGAAGTTTCGACCTTACTGGGCTAGTCCTTGCATGCTTAAGAAGATTATGTCTGGTGGAGGAGTCATACTCATGGACATAGATGGGAACAAATTTGCAAATCCTTGTAATTTAGATCAATTAAAGAGATATTTTGTGTAATAATAGTGAGTTATGTAAACAAAACTATGAGGAACAGATTCTCCCAAAGAAAAAAGTAATTATGTAAAAGTGTTACCGAGATATGTAGGTAACCTACTTTGGGTACAGTCCAAATCATAATAAAATTATCATTTTTTGTTCCAGGATTAATTGACTCTTGCTCGCAAAGTTAAAAACCTAATAAGGCGGCTTAGGCAAAAATTAGAGCAGCTTAGCGAGTCAAAAACTTGAAAAGGCGACTCGGGCAAAAATTAGAGCAATAAAAAAAAGAAAAGAAGGTAAGAAAAAAAAATAATAAAAGGCAAAAAAAGAAGAGAAAGTGAAAACAAAAGAGATGTCTCATTTTAGTTATCTTTAATCTGACAAGAATTCAAATGGGCATAAATCATAAATTTTGTAATGAAACAAAGTGGTCAATGTCAAAAACAAACCCCTGTCTCGTTCAAATTATAAAAATCGCAAGTTCAAACAAATGTCAAAAGAATCCAAGTCAAAATACAAGTCCTAACTAATTCTAGGTGGATAGAAGATAACAAAGAAAATCCCCAACTGCAAATCTTCCATCTCTTAGGTTGAATATCCCTGTCATCATTAGAATCCTCATCGTCAAAATACTTTCCATCACTTGTTATCCTAGAACCTCCATCTCCAACTACTCTTTTAGAGTCTCTATTAGTAGTTGTCTTCTCAGAATCGCTAGCTAGTTCTCAAAATCCTTCCCATCAGATAAATCCATCATTGTCACCTCCATCACTCCACCAGCAAATGTCTTTGTGTCAGTCATAGGTATAGGTATATAGTCTATCTTTATCCCGCTTCTAGCACCTTTGTCAAGATAACTCACCTGATCTTCTCAATAGGCCAAACTAAAGTGATAAACCATGCATCATATCTCTTTATTTTATCTGATAAGCCAGCCGATCTAACAAAATACATAGACCTCCTCCAACCATTCATTATGGCTTGGGCAACAATACTAGTGATTAAGAATGTAGGAAAAATAACCCTTTATGGTGGAATACCTTGGGACTAACCCATCTGCTTCAGAATCCTAGTACCTTGATAAAAGGTGGTTAACCCTATGCCCATCAAGTAAACCATCTTATAACCATAGCTCATCGTGATAAAGGAATTGATCCCATACCATGGGAAATAGCACAAGAGATCCTCTGGATCCAGCTCTATGAGCCAAAAAGTCCACTTCCTCTAAGAATCAAAGCTGATTAAGGTTCTACGTATACGATACCTAGCAGTATAATAAGGCATCCTATTATGAATACTAGATTTTCACACCCATGGACTTCAAACAAATTTATATCATACTTAACCGGGCCCTTGGAGGCTAAAAAAAAAAAAAAAAAAAGACAGTCGGACGAAAAATCGAACGCTGGTAAAAAACCTATAAAAGCAAATTTGGTGGATTCGCCCAGTAGACTTAGTGGATCCGCCAATGTGTTTAGTGAATGACACCAGAAACATTGGCTAATTTAGCCTCACTTGCTGGCGGATTTGCCAATGCTTCTCCAGCTACCACCACCTTCAGCCCTTCTTAACACCAATGTGTCTGGTGTTAGCCACAAAAGCACTCTAGTGTCACCGCTAGATCTGGTCCTAATAAAATAACTGTAATACCATTCAGGCCTCTATAAATAATGCCTCACCCGTCATTTGTAAGACACTAAGATATTGAGTTGAAATTTCCTTAAAAAGCTCTCTCTCCACTTCATCCAAAATAACTTTCTCAAGGTTTCTCCTTTCTTAGGTCCAAAATTGCCTCTTTGATGTCTTCCTTAGATTTTGAAGAGTCCGAAGATTTGAAGATGGCTAATAGTTAGATTAATTTAGTGAAGATCGAGCAATCAATCCGACCTCGAGCCGCCCAAAATAAAAAAGAAGAAACTTTGATCCAACAATGCACTCTGACCACCTCAGTCTGTACGAAAGGTATAAAATATATTTTTCCTAGATTGTAATCTTTATTTCAATATTTGGATTGAATGATGGGTCTGACATACAACCCCACTTTCAATTTGATCGAAAGCCAAACCCATTTTCCAAACAAACCAAAAATCTCCGATCAAGAGGGACGAATTATGTCGGATCTTGAGTCCTATTTAAAGGGATATATAGGCACGCTCCAAAATGGAGTGTTAGGTCCAAAAAATCCAGATATATTTCCTAACATATATCCAAAACTAGAATATATTTCCTCAGATTTCTTCCACCCTGTGTCTACTTAAGCTTGCCCTGCTCTTGCTTTTGCTCGCACCATCACTGACCCAAATATTCATCCGTGCTGCCATTCTGCCATCCAATACCCTCCATCGCTCTTCCTCCAGTCCAACTAGTGGATTTGTGATTAACCTATAACCCAAAAGGGCTAGAGTCAATACCACTGATCGGACTGGTGCATCAAGGCTCATGTGGTTAACCTAGAACCTGTAAGGGCTAAAGTTAACACTCCGACTTTAAATAAAATATATAACTGATTTATATTTCTGTACTGCTTTTTTAATTAATGATTTATTTACTGCTTTAACATTTACATTGTCCATGAAATCATAATTTTAAGTAAGAATCAATTTTATGCCAATTCAGAATTTCTTAAATAAAAAACCTAGTCCATAAATTCAGATCCATTTGAAGGTATAATGGTTTTATCCATTGTGAAAACTTTAAATTGGAGTCATTTTAGGTTTTTCCTTATATTTTTCCAATAAAAATAAAATTGAGGTGGTGACTCCTGAAACTTATTTTCAAAATAGAGTTGAACTCGAAACAAATTTCAAAACAGAATTGAAACAAAACTCTTTAGTGAATTGAGAAACAAAACCTCTAGCCTACCAGACATTTCGGTGAGGTGAGACCAAAGTCTTGAAAAAATGTCGAGGGGCGACCACTGGACCTTTGCAGCACTGTCCTCAGGTAAGGCCTCACAGTTGGAGACAATATTGGGGATCTTGTCATTTTTCAAAGTGAAAAAGAGGACTACCAATTGATTTTTGAAAACAAATATTTTCAAAAGATGTTCGAAACTTGGCTTTTTAATTGAAACTGACTTTACATTGCATCATGCATCACTATATGGATTCCTTGTCCACTAACAGTTATGACTTTCAGCTTGGATAGCATCGACCTAGTAACCCTCATTGGGTATTTTGGGAGATAGCGTAAGGATCCAAACTCGCGATGAATCCCTGATACTTTTAGGGAGGTATTCAATATCGTTTGGTCCATGCAAGTGGTTAGGTATATTGTTACTCTGTGGGACCCTGATTTAGCCCAACCACCTAGCCTCATGTAATTGACCATAGAACTCAGCTTCTTTTAGGGCCCATGTACCATTATAATAAAATATTATGCTCATGAAACCAATTTACTCATACAAGCATGCATATCATGCACACATATGGTAATACATTGACCATGCCTCTCCAAATTTGTAAACCAAAAGTCAAGAGTCAATAGTTGGAACCTAAGCAGTAATAAACCAAGTCAAACAAATCCACTTACCTAAACATGTACAAACTTGACCTGTACCTAAAACAATGAAACATATCTACTTACCCAAACACATTCACCTGACCTGTATCCGAAATAGTGAACCTGACCCACTAAGCCTTTACCATGTCGACAAATAGTGAACTTGACCCACTAAGCCATTACCATGTTGACAAATAGTGAACTTGACCCACTAAGTCCTTACCATGTCCATAAACAGTGAACTTGCCCCACTAAGCTGTTACCATGTCCATAAATAGTGAACATGACTCACTAAGTCATTACCATGTTCACTAAACCATTTCCATGTCCACAAATAGTGAACCTGACCCACTAAACCATTACCATGTCCACAAACAGTGAACCTGACCCATTAAGCCGTTACCATGTCTATAAATAGTGAACATGACTCACTAAGTCGTTACCATGTTCACTAAATCATTACCATGTCTATAAACAGTGAACTTGACCCACTAAACCGTTAGCATGTCCACAAACAGTGAAGCCGACCAACTAAAATATTACCATGTGTCATGACCCATTTTCGGATCATGACAGTTCTAGGATGCAGGAGTTGCCAATGGTGACCGACACCCCTAGAACCCAGTATCACATGAAATATCTATAACCATCAAATAATTAATTAATTTACTTAGTTACTATTCATTCTGCAATTCTGTAAACTGTTTGTAATTATGCTATTGGCTGTAACATCCATCATTACATATCATAACAATACTCATATAACATCAAATATCATATATATATACACATGTTCATAGCCTAACTATCCCATACATACCCCATGGAGCAACTAGATTATGAACACCAAAAATACAGTATTTAAAATAATTACATCGATAACAAGACTACAAGAATCTACAAAGAGTCTAAAATGGAGATTCTGCTATCTATTCAGCCCCTGAAATAGGAGACAATGAAAAGAGTGAGTATATAAAATACTCAGTGAATCTAATATGCATCGCCAATGAATATGGTTTGGATCAATCATAAATGATACAGAGGAAACAATGATATCAATATGTCAATACAATCAGTTTACAGAATCAATAACAGGTGATGATAGAATGGTCAATAGTCAGATCAAAAGTATGTAACATCCATCATCACATATCATATCAATACTCATATAACATCAAATATCATATATATACACATGTTCATAGCCTAACTATCCCATATATACCCCATGGAGTAACTAGATTATGAACACCAAAAATACAATATTTAAAATAATTACCTTGATAACCAAGACTATAGAAATCCACAAAGAGTCTGAAATGGGGATTCTGCTATCTACTCAGCCCCTGAAATAGGAGACAATGAAAAGAGTGAGTATATAAGATACTCAGTGAATCTAATATGCATTGCCAATGAATATGGTTTGGATCAATCACAAATGATACAGAGGAAACAATGATATCAATATGTCAATACAATCAGTTTACAAAATCAATAAAGGTGATGATAGAATGGTCAATAGTCATATCAAAAGTATGGTGTAATATGGAAAGACAGATAAAGGGCAGAACGATAGGGACTATATGTAAACATACAGTCATCTTATATCAGTATTAATAAGCATAAGACTGATAAGGTCTTATGGCTAGGACCAGTAACACTTCCCAGTTAGGGCATCAGTAAACAATATGCACATTGCCGACAGTATGTACCCATTACCCTATCGGAGTGGCAGCTCTGTCAAGCCATATTAGGGTTAATACAAGAGTGAAACATATCATTAAACACCATTATGCAACAATGGTATCATCAATAGCAATTATCTCAATATCAATTATTTCAAATAGCAAATGGATCAAAGGAACAACAATAAGCAATAGTTATGCAATGACAATTGGTTTGGTAAACAATAATGGTATGGAACCAAGATAGGTTATACATAGGTAATCGGTAGGCACAATTGGCATGCCAACGTTGTTGGTGATAATGGCATTCAAATTGGTAGGCCTATGGATGAAGGAATGATAAGCCAATGGCAAAACAACTAGGCATTTCATCAAACACATAGTGGGCATAATAGGGTAAGCCATTAAGTTAGGTTTTGGTGCAAAGTTGGCATGGCCCATTCAATCAACAACAAGGCTACAATCAGGATATCACAATCGGCAACAATTATACAATAATAAATAACATTTAAAGGATCAAATTGGCTAAGGAATACAAAGGAAAAATCAAACAAAATCAAAGGCATGAATAGTGATTTTTGGTTCGGCCAAGAATGAGGTTTTTCATATGGTTTCCAATCAACATTTCAATACTATAGACATGTTATATGATGCATATTAAACTCACCTAACACTCCAAATTGTTTAGGAAAATTGATTTCCCACCAATAGCTTCAAAGGAGGCAATATGCACAACTTGTGAAATCTTGATTTTCTACACCAAATAAACCACCAATTATTCATCCATTAGCCTTCAATCAACATATTCTAAGCTTAAACAATATAAACTAATACTAAATCATCAAGCCAAATCATACAACTAACATTAGGGTTTGGAAATTAAGGAAAATGTTTCAAATGCATCAATTGATGCAATCTAACACCATACCCATCTAATTCAACCTCTAAATCATCTAAATAAACTATAAAATCAATCAAACTAATTCTTTACCTCAAGATGAAGATCCACCCGAAATGCTATGGAAGAAATTCCTTAGTTTCCTTTGTGATTTAATGAAAGAAATGAGTTGGAAATTGAAGAACAAGGTTTGATTTTGAGTTTTCTATGGTTTTTCTTAAGAAACAAACTTGGAAAGATGGAGGAAGAATGAAGGTGATGGTTCAGCCACCATAGCAAGAAGAAAAAGATGATGCAAAATAATTCTAAGGCATTCTTAAATATTAAGTAAAAATGGCAAATTATATTTTGGACCTTAAACTTTCAAGTATTCATACTTTGATTCCAACTTCTTCTATAATTTATTCTAACAATTTTGTTAAGAATTAAATTTCAAAGTGGGGATTCAAAAGACTTATTTTTATTTATACTTATTTATAAAAATAGTTTTAGAATATTTATAAAAATAGTTTCAGAGCCATTCTGAAACTCAAATAGACCAATTTCTACTATTCCCCTCGAAGTTCCATTTATTTACGATTTTGCCATTTGTTACTTTTTTAGTGTTCCTAAAAATTTTTCTCCTCTTTCTTTTACCATAATTACATATGCATTTATGTGATTCTTTACCCCTAGACAGAATCAGAAATTCAACTGTTGCCCGGACTGCTATTTTCTTGGCAGTATTTTCGACACCGATGATTTTCGAAAAAGTATTTTATATACTTTCTAACTGTGTCTCTAAATTATTTTCAATCATTTCAATACTTTCAGACCACAAACTGAGAATTAAATCATGCATACAAGATATGATTTCCTAGGGTATTACACTATGTCCATAAATAGTAAACTTGACCCACTAAGCCATTACCATGTCTACAAACAGTGAAACCGACCCATTGTCCTATTTACCTCAAATAGTGAAACTGACCCATTATCCTATTTAACTAAATGGTGAATCCGACCTACTATCCCACTCACCTAAATGGTAAAACCGACCCACTGTCCCATCTACCTAAACAATGAAACTGACTCACTGTCCCGTTTACCTAAAACAATATCCCACTTATCTAAACAGTGAAACTATCCTGCTCACCTGTACCAGTGAAGCCGACCCACTATCCCGTTGTCCTATCAATAAATGACCCAGTTTTCCTAATCCACCACCTAAAAATTATGAACAAATACATATCCATGCAAATTAGACCTACACCTTTTATTGATCATGTTCCTTTCCTTTATGAAGGTTCCAATTTCTAATCCAACCCATCCAAATGTCACATTTATCTTCACTCTCCTCAAAACGCGAGAAGAAAACTTTCAAGTCATCCTTAATTCCACTTTGGATGCTTAACAAACTTACTTTGACAAAATATTGGTTGTACAACATAAGAGATTCAAGGAAGCCATAACTATTCAACATAACAATTTTTAGAATGCAATAGATCATATGTCCAACACCCTGATTTCCCAATTTCATGCTGTTATTAATAGAGTTGAGGGAATGTTGAACTTAACTCAAGCCAAACCCATTTACCCAAGGCTCTTTAGATATGCCTGCTATCAATATACAACCAAATTCAAACATCATCCCTTCCTTTTATCCTTTTCAAGAAAGAGAGATTTTCACCCAAACACTTATGGAACCTTGCCATGCCTAAATAAGTAACTTTTTTTATCCCTAACCTTGGCTCTCCCATTGAAAATAAGAGTAAAAAGATAGCAACCATTATCGACCAGCAACCTTTGAAACTCAAAAGAAAAAATTCAACCACTTAGGAATGTCTTTAAACACAGTTTATAAGAAGGCTTTGGCATCAGATTTGATAAAACCTTTGAAGCTTGAAGCACCTCCACGTCCGAAAAGTTAGAATATGAATGAATATTATGAGTACCATAAATAGATCAGTCACAAAATAGACATGTGTAAGACTTTGAGACACTGGATACAAGACTTAGTGGACAACAGGGATATCCTCCTTCCACGATCAAGAGATAATTTCGAAGGATCAGAGTCAGAAGATAGCAAGCAAGCCACCATTTTTCAATAGGTGTCCATGATAGAAGATGGAGTAGAAACAGACCCTACTGAGCTCCTCCAACCAGCACTAGCCCCACTAAATAACTGGCACTATGAGAAGTTGACCAATCCTAGTGTCGAGTCATTTGTCATGCCTAGCTATCCAGTTTGAGTCAGAAACAGATCCTGAGTTAGAGTATGAGTCAATTGAGTCCTTTTCCTCTTTTAAGTTTGTAATCAATCTCCATAGTTTGTCTTTAAGTTTTGATGTAACAGAAGACAATAGAACTTTCATTAATAATGAAAAATTTGATATTTCTTACTTTCCTACATCTACATTTTCACTTGCTAATGAGTCCACCCTGAATGAGATAAAAAAATGAGAAAAATGAAATAAAGAAAGAAAGCAAAGAATTAATTAATCTAGGCACTGCTGATAAAATGAAAATTACATACATTCCATCATAATACTTTGATAAAACAACCCTATACATCTACATCAAGGAATTCATGGATTGCTTCACATGGGAGCCTAAGGATATGACAGGTGTTAATCCAAGCATAGTGGTTTACAGAATTTTTTACTTATGAGCATATCAAGCCTGTCAAATAGAAACTGAGAAGACTCAAGATAGAATGGTCTTTGAAGGTCAGAGAGGAAGTGAAAAAGTTATTGGACAAAATGTTCATTGAGCCCATCTCTTATTCATTATGGTTGGCCAACATAGTACCATTTCCCAAGAAGGATGGAAAAGTAAGGTCTGTGTGGACTATAAAGATCTAAACAAAGCCTGCCCCAAGGATGACTTCCCTCTACCCGACATTGACTTACTAGTTGACCGCATGGTAGGGTCTGAAGTGGTCTCCTTAACCGACCTATATGCATGATACAATCAAGTTCAAGTCATCCCACCGGATAAGGAAAAAACAATCTTTGTAACTGAATGGGGTACATATTGCTACAGGGTCATGCTATTTGGACTCAAGAATATCGGGGCAACTATCAGAGAATGGCCACTACTCTTTTTCATGAGATGATGCACATGGATGTTGAAGTGTATATGGATGACATAGTTATAAAATCTGATATAGCACTGGGGCATCTGGATGCTTTGACATGGTTCTTCTAATATCTCAGATAGTACAACCTTAAACTAAATCCAGCTAAGTGTTTGTTTGAGCATCTTTGGGTTGTTCCTAGGACATATGGTCAGTAAAAAGGGGATATAAATTGATCTAGCAAAGTCAAAAGCCATTTTGGAAATTCCACCTTCCAAAATAGAAAAAGAGACCCGAGGTTTCTTAGGCCGACTGTAGTACATCAGCCATTTCATTGCTTAGTTAGCTGACACTTGTGGGCCTATGTTCAAATTGTTAAAAAAGGGATCCTCTAGGGAATGGAATAATTATTGCTAGAAAACCTTTGAGAAAATTAAGGACTATCTGCTGAATCCACCTTTATTAGAATTGTCTATACCAGGAAAGCCTCTATTACTATACCTCTTAGTAATTTAGGAAGCCATAGGTGCACTGTTCACTCATAATACAATAGACTCTCACAAGGAAAATGCCATATACTACTTAAGCAAGCGTATGCTAACCCATGAGCTCAAGCACAATCAGATTGAATGGTTGTGTCTTGCTTTGGTATAGGTTTGTCACAAGCTACAACATTATCTGGGTTCCTATTCCACCCATGTCATAGCTGACAAAAGCCTTTTGAAATTCCTTATGGAGAAGCCAGTTCTTGATAGTAAAATAACCCGATGGTTAGTTGTTCTCACAGCATTTGATATGAAGTATGTCCTGAGGAAAGCAATCAAAGGAAGTATCATCGTTAATCAGCTATCTGCAATACCTATTGAAGGTGATGGACCCTTTGAACAAAAATTCCCTGATGAAGATGTGATGGCAATAGAACCCGAGGTATGGAAAATGTACTTCAATGGGGTAAACAATAACAGAGGATATGGTGTCAGTATTGTGATAGTCACACCTCAAAGATACAATTTACCCATGGTAGTAAAACTGGCATTTGAGGTGACCAATAATGAAGCAAAATATGAAGCATGCATCTATGGGCTAGAATGTGCTGTCAACATGAGAATCAACTACCTTGAAGTTTATGGTGATTCCAATTTGATTATATCCCTAGCCCTTGGTAAATGGAAAATTAGAAAAGAAAGTCTGGTCCCTTACTACGACCACATTTGTGATATAGTAGAGAATTTCCATAAACTGTCCTTCCATTACTTGCCTCGAGCAACTAGTTTGCTGATCCTCTGGTTACATTGGCCTCTATGATAGATATGATAGGAACTGAGATAGTATGACTAGTGGTTATTGAAGTCTGAGGCCACTGGGGTATGACACAACCTGTATGCAGATCCAAATAGCAAATGATAAACCATGATTCTAGGATATCTTCAATCTAATCAGAAATGATTAGTATCCAGAAGGAGCCACCATATCAGAATGGAGAACTCTGAGGCTGTTAGCCAGCGGATTCATCCCCAACGGTGATGTGTTGTACAAACAAACTTGGAATAACATTCATCTGAGGTGTGTAATAAAAGATGAAGCCCAATAGATCATAGAATGGGTACATAGAGGTGAAGAAGGCCCACACATGAATAGTTTTTCCTTGGCCTATAAGATCATAAACTTGGGATATTTATAATTGACCATGACTGAAGACTATACCCTATTTGTGTAGCGGTGCCACAAATCTCAAATATTTATGAAGCCCCAGATGCGACCTCTAATCCAGTTGCAACCAACTCCAACTCCATAGCCTTTTGCTACTTGGGGCATCGATGTTATTGGATAAATCACCACAAAATCATCAAATAGAAATGAGTACATTTTGGTGGCCATTGATTACTTCTCAAAATGGGTGGAAGCTACTTCATTCAAGGTGTTAAATGCAAAGAAAGTGGCCCACTTTATTCAAGTCAACATCATTTGTCAATATAAGTTGCCTTTTGAGATTATAATGGACAATGGTTCTCACTTTCAAAAAGAAGCTTGAACTCTACTAAAGAAGCAGAAGATCTAACATCACATGTCTTCCCCATACTGTCCCCAAACAAACAGTGCAGTGGAAGCAAGCTAATAAGACCATTAAGTCCATTATACAAAAGATGATTTCTAGAAACAGAAGATGGCATGAGCATCTACCTTTTGCTCTATAGGGATATCGAACATCTATCCACACACCAACAGGAGCAACTCCCTATGCTCTGGTATATGGAATGCAAGCAGTCTTACCCATTGAGATGCAAATCAGATTTACAAGGGTAATCCAAGAAAGTCAACTGGACAAAGTTGAATGGGTCAGGAATTATCATGATTAGTTGAATTCCATCGATGAGAAGAGAATGGATGCCTTGTATCAGATTCAGGGGTAGCAACAAAGATTAACTCGACATTTCAACAAACGAGTCTTTGACAGATGTTTAGAAAAATGGAACTTAGTGTTAAAAGAAATCAGAGCTCCTATTTATGATCTAAGAGGCAAATTTAGACCGAACTGGGTCGGTCTATATATGCTCAAGAAGATTCTAACTAGCGGAGGAGCCATATTACTGGATCTAGATGGCAATGTGTCACGACCTAACTCGGAAGTCGTGACGGTCCTAGGGTACGGGTGATGCATAAGTGACCAGTACCGCGTAGAACCCAAATGACAACCTAAATGATATGCAACAATCAAATATAACCCAATTAATTACGAAAATGCTGAAGAAAATTCGACAGC